>CM063112.1:6824000-6970102 GCA_031841125.1 Acanthococcus lagerstroemiae
CTTTCTAAAGGAATGGGACAGTTTGTCTATCTTATCTCGCTGACTGCGTAGCTGTTTTACTGTTTTGATGCCATCAATCTCGGAGTTGTCCCCGAAGTAGGGGTGGAGAAAGATTTGTATGGGATTAAGCTGTCTTACTGTTTCTATATTTGTCGGTATGGCTCAAATCCTGAAGTTCTATCTTTGATGGAGGCCAAGTTGCCTGTCTGTCTTACTATTTTTTTGTCAGTGTCGCATCTAGAGAGCTCTGTTTCCTCGGGGAAGAAAGGTTGGTTCTTTGCCTCCCTTGATCTTATTGTCTCGCTGTCTTATTCACCTGCCTGCGAAGTTAGTCCTTACGAGAGAACGGATGGATTCGTCTTGATTGGCATTTGTTCCCGGGGGTTAGGGATCCAGATCATCTGTTTAATATCTGTCTTCGATGCGAGAGTTTTCTAAGGGTGGGAGGGTAAGGCCAGATTAGATGTCTCGAATTGCTTCTCTTTTTGTGCGGATGTCGGAGGCTTTTTGTTTTTAGCAGTAGGTAACTTGCATTTTCATAGTTGAAGACTACTTATAAATTATAATATGATGTTGATATTGAAAATCAAGTAAGATACTGTATGCTAAGTGACTGAGGAACCAACGTCGCTTAGCATATTGTGCCACGCTATTCTTATGTCGTCTAGTACAGACCATCATAAATTGAATATATCACAGAACAACGAATTCAATAATAGCAAACAGCAGTGCCATATCTGTGCCAATGTTGTTAGACAAAACGGTTTCTTATTGTTATTTACGCATTTAGTCAGACAAGCATTTCATCTTTTTTTGTTACGTCATGAGTTGTGTCGTCTTCAAGTTTCATGGTTTTATTATGCCATGACAAAATTATTTTTGTCTTCCTTTTTGTTGATGCCAGTGTCACTTAGCATAACCTGTCATAAATTATTATGTCATTTAGCCTAGTTGATTATTTAATCATTGACAAAATATCAACTTAATTTTTTTGTAATTTTGTTTTGTCATGGGATTTATTTGTTTGTTATGTGATTGACGAAATGATCATGACAAAAATCATTTAAGATTTTGTCATCTAATAAAATTTTGAAAATTCAGTTGTCATTTCATAAGTTTGTTCTGTTATGTCTAATAACACTATTTTGTGCAGCTGTTCCGTTCCCTATGATAGACGTCCGTTTTAGTTGGTCCTATAGGTCTCGGAAAAGAAAAAATTCTCACATGTTTTAGACATTTTCAAATAGGGAGGGCAAACTCCATCCAGAAAGCCAAAAAAAATTTGTTGAACAGTCAAAAAAATTAATCTCCGTTGTGAGTTCGCCTCAGTATCCTATGAAGCTTTTTGAGATGGTTTTACATAGCTTGATTACATGCTAAATGCTGCAGTTTGGGAGAGCATTTTAATAGCGTCTGAGTGTTTGTGTGTAAATATTGAAAGAGAAATGTCTGCTAAATGTGAACGTATAGAGAACGTCAAAGAAATTTGAATTTTGAACTACCTGATACTTAATATACATCAGTGGCGGATCTGGGGGGGGGGGGTCCGGACACATCCTTCGGGCCGAAGAACGGAAAAAAATTGCCAAAGCACATTATATAAAAATGTAGTTAACCTGTACACCTACAGTGCTGTAGTCCTGCGTGGATATTAGCGTAAGTCCCAACAAGGTTTTTAGATTATTTTTTTTTTTTTTTTTTTTTTAAGAAACCCCGTCGGTTTACTTGATCTGTTTTTGATTTATTTCCATTCGAAAAATACTTTTATTAATGCACTACCGTACAAAAAAATTCGCTTGAGTTTTGAGTTTTTCTCCTGTTTTTTAAGTATCTGCAGCACTACAATCTACAATGTTTATTTTAAAACGATTTAATCACATTATGAAACCTGTCTTCAGAAACTATTTAAAAAGACATCCATCACGGTTTTTTATGAGGCAGAGGTGGAAAAAGTTTTATTTTCAAAACACCCTCCTTAGAAAATTTCTAGATCCTCCACTGATATACATAGTATTTCTAAATGCGTATCTTTATTTGGAAAATAACAGAAAATCAAGATAACAAACACTGAAATAATCTTCGGAGCAACAAAGAAGTGCTGCTGCGCCGTATACCGAATTTTGATTTTCGATTTAAAATTTGTTGTAATATTATTATGTTAAAAAAGTCTTAATTCCACATTCCAGCTGTTCAGAGAAATGATAAATAAAACTAGAAAGTACAAAAAGAAAAAGAGTGAGCAAAGTTGTTCCCTGCAATGTTTCGCGAGAGTGCGTGCTATACGCACATTCAGTTCCCCTTTCCCTGTTTGCCCATTATTTCTGCCATCATTCGTGAAAGCAGTCATACAACGGTTCTGCATTATCTATGAAAACCTGAAAGCTCTATGCACGCTACGAGGTGTGATCCAAGAGAAGTTTTTTCTCTGCGTTCAAATGAGTGCCTCCATTTTGAGTGTTTTGTTGTGTTTACCTGGAGTGTACTGTAATCATTTGTGTTCGTGAGTTTAAATTTCTATTTTAGTGCCAATATTGAATGAAAAATTAATATTTTAAATGTGAATTTACGTGCAATTTTCGGTTGTGTAAAATGTTTGTTGAAAATTTCGTGTACTATGAATGTGTTCCGTTGTGGTTCTAGCTGCGAACTAGAAAGATGTGATGCGCCGTAGTGCTTCTTATTGACAACCTGTTTGATTTGAAATCTCGGTACGTAGATGACGATTTACCGTAGATTAAGGTTTACGTGAATGTTTTATTTTCTGCGAATTTGGTTAATCCGTGCCATCTTATCATTGATGAAAATGTGTGCCCGAACAAATTACTGTTGTGATATTACAGTTGGAGGGTAGTTTGTGTGAATGCAATGAAATCAGATTTGACGGTTTGTGACTATCAAGAAACTGATGGTGAAGATTATTAATGCAGTGCTGAGAGATCGACATTTGTACGAATTCTATCACTGTACTTAGCATCTAGTGAGCTTACAGATTGGAAATGAGTTTTGAAGTTCAGTGATAGAAACTGGTTGAGAACAGCAAGCCCTTGCAGTCGATTTGCATTGTAAGAATTATAATGATTAGGCAGTTGGAATTTGGAAACGTCAGTTTAGAGCCAATTGATTTTCAGTGCTAGAAAATTCGAGTAAAGCCGGTATGTTCAGTTTGTACAACGATTGTTTGATTTACGCTAGCGGTGAAATATCAAAAATGGCTCGCAGTGAATTCATTTGCCGTTAAGATAGTTGGTGAATCGAAACAGTACGTTGATTTCCATTGGAGTTGAGTGCGACTCCCTTTCACACTCGATGTTTGTTTCTATTCCTATTTTCCGAAATTTATCTCTCGAATATTCTCGTTGCGTTGATTCACGTTGAGACAACTGAACACAGGGAGGTGATCTTGAAATTCATTATAGATACACTCTTCAGTTTAGAAAAACGAATACCGCGCATGGCGAGTCAGTGCAACCAATTACACCCATTTAATGACATTGTATTTGCGTCACGTTGGTTGTAGAAATGTAAAACAAATATTTTGCTAGTATCGCTTTAAACGGCACCGGGTACCGTATTGCAATCAGACGATCCACCAACGCCCTGCCCTCTCCTGTGACATCCAAATGAACTGTTTGCTGCGGTCCAACACACGGACTGTAACCGCGTATTGTGCATTCGTAATGCTCGAACGTAATTATAGGAGACGTTGGTTGGGTTCTAATTACGGGTCATTTCTAGTATTATAATATGGTTCAGATCGTCATACAGTGATTTCGAATAAGTGTCTCGTTTTTCTGCGAATGGTACAAGACGCTTTAAGATTGGCTAAGTCTCTTCGAGACTTAAGACTCATTGAGATTCGTTGAGGCTGTTCCGCACCTGTTTAAGACATTTAGAAACTCATCTAGACATTTAATTCTTTCGTAGAGTCTTACGAGACTGCCTTGCTGAAAACTTTGTCAAAATTCTTGCAGATATATTCAAGACACTTTTAGCCCTGATTGAGACTTCCTGAGACGCCTTCAGACGTCTAGAAAGATTCTTTCATACTTGTTCATGGCTTCTAGCACAGTTTTAGAATCAGAGCTGAAAGGCGTCTCAAACCATCAGATTTCTGAAGGTCAGAATCCAGACTTTGAAAACGGGGAGTCGGTAACAGAGTTGGAGTTGCAGTTCTTTTTTTGTGAGGCGCAATGTGACAGCGCATCTGGGAAATACAAAGGCTGTGTAGCCGGAGTTGGAGGTGAGAGACCGAAGTCGTAATATTTCTCGGGTCTCAGTAGAATACACTGCTCAGGTTTGGAAACTGACAGAGTCGGAGCTGCAGTTTACTTTTTGGGAGCGCACGATATGAGAGGCGTTTCGCAAAAAGAATTTTTGTTATATTTTGGACACGCCGGGCGTTTGCTCCGGAAGATTAATGGGCATTAGCCGGAGTGGAGATAATCAGATGTTGGTCGAGTTTCGAAAACGTTACGAATGTGACTCGAAATTAAGAATGTCACTGACTGGAACTTTCATGCTCCGAAGTCATTAACTGTCTTAACTGTCTCGTGTTAAGAGTTATTTGTCTTCTTGAGTTACGTGTCACGCCGGTGATGCGTGCAAATTATGGGCAATGAGTGAATGATGACGCCCATACACGAAACTGTCGATACCGTAGCTGGAACTTCATTTTCTACGTATCATCGCTTTTCTGTGAAAACAAAAACATGTACGCGAGCAGAAAAACGTTTTCTTTGTGAAGAACATAGCTAATAGAAATCGTGCTATTTTGATAATCGAGGAACCTTCATGCATCCCTCTCTGGTTACGCCTCGGGAACTGGCTAATCATCATTTTTGTGTGGCACAAGTACCGTTTGCTCTGGATTAGAATGAGAATCAATGTTGAGCTTTCCCTCTCTCCGCCCAGATGGTTCAGATCATTTAATGTAGAATCACGAAGCTAATTTGAATAAAAAAGATCATGGCTCAAAGATCATTTCAATTTTGATCTGAATGATCGTGATCAGAGATGCGGAAGCCGAACGATACAGCTTCCGCTTCCGGCTTCTAGCCTCCAAATCTCATCTAGCTTCCGCCTCAGTATATGAGCTTCTTACTTCCAATCTTTTTTTCGGCCTCTGGCTTCTAGCTTCCACCTTCATTTACTTATTTTCACCCAAGAGTCTTATCTTCTTATAATTAGAGAAGGTTCTTTTTAGAAAGTGAGGGAAAATGATGTAAAATGAAGTGGAGTAGAAGAGGTACATTAGTTTTCTTTTTTGGGCTTTCTACTTTGTGTAAAAAAACTCTTTAAGAAGAATATTGTAGGAAGTCGATTGGAAGCTGAAAACCTTTCAACTTCCGCTTCCAGTTTTTAACTCATTCAGCTTCCAACTTCTAGTTCCTCAAAATTGTCCTAAAATTGCAAAAACTTCCGGCTTCTGACCTCCAGCTTCTAGCATCTCCGCATACCTGATCGTGATCTCTGACCTAATCTCAAGATCATCAAAATCAAAAACATCAGAAGATCACAAGATCATGGTCTTTTTCGTGATACAAGGTTTGCCATTTCAAAATGGCCTTTTGATCGGAATCAATCCTTTTCTGTTTTTCAGGTGATCTGAGGATCATGAATTTGAATCCATGACTTGGCCCATCCCGGCCTCCTTAGAGGACAGTTAGCTAGATATTATTTGATTTCAAAAAAATGTTGGCAGATGTGTTTTTATTCTAAAAGGAGCCAATTTAGTCTCTGGAAGTTGGAAGCAGATGATTTCAAAACGTCATTTTAGACTACTCTGGTGAGGAGAGGAGGTATGGTAGAATCTAAACGAATGCGAGTACTAAGTGCATTAGTGTTGGATCTTTTACTTTTGATGAGAAGAATTCTACGTTTTCGTTTGCACACCTCTCTCCTGTTATGATCTGTTTGATACGTCTGAAATTTACGAAATTGGGGTGAAATTGGTCAAGGAATAATCCAGTCCTCGGAGGGGAGAGGGTTTTAGTTATTTGGGAATTCACTTTATTTTAAGAATTTGAGATTGTCCAGCAGTCGAGTTTAGACTCTCCGTGTGAGCCTGAAAATTATTTTCTCTTTGAAACTGAGGTCTTTAATGATCATTGAATCTATATCTGGGGTACCCTTTTCTCTATCCTCAATCGGCTACATGAGAGTTATTTTTCAATAATTCCAATTTTCAAGCTGCCTATAGGGCCTAGAGGATTGAGAGAGAAGGGCTGAGGGAACTTGACGAATGGAATCAGCGACCCGTGATCACCAATTTCAAAAAGACTGTAATTCATAAGCTCGTACGGGGAGGCTCCAACAGGTAGAGTGTCTCAAGTTCTCGAATCAATTATTGTAATGCTTCTGAGAACTCTGAGCACCTTGTTACGCGGGATACTCTCAACCAAATTTGTGCTTGAATGGACCAAAATTTTCTTAAATCTGATCGTTTTTATTCATTTAATTTTCAACCTTCTCCGATAGCACCATATTTCAAAAGCTTTCATCATTTTTTTCTTGTGTTTCTGTTGTCTGGGTCTCACATCCAGACATCACAATCAGCAAACAAACAGCGATGTTTTGCAATTTCAGTAATATAGTATCCATGTAACGTTCAAAGCTCGAAATTATACAATTCGGAGATTTTACAGGCATTTTTGTACCGTCTGCGAAAGGGAAGTCCCTTTTTCTACCAACTTCGAAATATCGTAGTTGGTACTACAATTTTTGTATATTTTGCAAAATGTATACCACTTTTATACCGAGCTGAAAATTTGAACTACATTGTGCAAGGTTTTTGTGCAGAGACCGTGATAAACATAAAATGTGTCTGCTAATAATCATACAAGTAAAAATGTTTAGTCTACTTATTACTTATTGTAGCATGACAATAAATTACGATATCTTGAATTACACAATAGATTTTGTTTTTACAAAGATATCTTTTGGTTCTCCACTTGGTTGCACATGTGCATCTGTGGAAGCCCTCTGGAAGCCCTGATCACTAGATAACGATTTCTGCGTATTGGCTTGATGTTAAGAAATTGTTTCTTGTGGGACCTCTTGCTCGTCGATTTGGTTACTCGAGTACAGTTGGAGTAAAACACCGTTTCGGGTACCAATCTTATAGAAGTCGTCGTTCACTATATAAAGAAAAGAAACAAGAAAAGAAAGTGAATTATAATATTTGTTTGAAAAAAATTGCATTTTCAAACGTTTTTCAGAAAATTTAATGTTCTTTTTGTCATCTGCATTCATTATTGTAACAATGATTTAATTTACCTGGTTGCAGTTTATGCATTTTGCTGAATTGAAGCGCTGCGTGGAAGAAGGGCCTACGTCTCATAAAAAATACATTGACCGAAGGCCCTTCTTCCACGCAGCACTTCAATTGCAACTACTGTGTCTTCTCTTTCTAATTTAGTAGGCGCGTATGTATTTTATTTACGTACTAATTTAGTAGTCTCCTCGGTACTTTGGTTCACCCATTAATCAGTGCTGTAACTTGAAACTTTGTAGCTATCAGTGAATGCTCAATAATGAATACTAGTTCAGGAGAATTAGCATTTTTGATGGAATTAATTGCAGCACAGCTGAAACTTGGTACGATTATTTAGTACCCTCTTCGGAAAAGCCCCGTAATCCCCCCCCCCCCCGGTGTGAGCATCACCCCCAGTGTCCAAAAAGTGCCCACGGAAATAGTTTTTGGCTTGTATCTAGCTTAAAATTGAGTTATTGGTAAAAATATTCCGTACCAAAATTAAAGAGCGTAAAATTCTCTACAAAAATGGTATCTATGTTTTTTTCTTCGTGAATCCCATGCCAACCAAGATAATCGGCGTTCAAGATCACACGAGCATGTAAATGTGGAGTAACCTACAGCGTACGGCGGTATACGAACGCTGAAATAATCGCGAAAACACATGACTGGATGCATAGAATGTTACATGATATAATTTCAATTTATTGTCTTTATTATTATTATAAGAATTCATCGTCATCCGAGTCTACATGTAAACAATTTTCTGCGTTTAAACAACCTCCTCTACAAACGCGTGGCTACAAGAGATAGCCACTTTACGGTAACCACAAGTTCGTGATGCCGATGCGGAAAACTTGAGTTCGTGTGAACCCGCTCGAGACCCTTGGAAAATCGACCCTCGTTAGCTCTGTCTCAACCCGGTATGTTTCTCCTCCAGCAGCCAATCAGAGCGCTCCATTCGAGGGGAGCCATCAGGTTAGACAATCACAGTACTTCATTTACGTGTAGCCCTCTCACTACCCGAGCTATACACTGGCGTTGAGACACCCGTGCTATACCCTTTATGTATGCCCTTTGTGGACCCGTCGTATAGCCCCTCTGCATGCCTCTAAGTATCCCCTTTGTAAACTGTCGTTTAGCACCTCTGTATACCCGTTATGTATGCCATTTGTAGACTCGTCGTATAGCCCCTCTTGCATGGATCCCCTTTGTAGACCCGTTGTATATTCCTTTGTTTCCCCTTGCATGGACCCCTTTGTAGACCCGTGGTATAGCTCTTCCATATGCCCTTCATGAATCCCCTCTGTAAACCCAGGTAGATCCCCTCTTGTAATTCAGATACATATGAGAAGGGATGATGGGCTCTCAGCTAGTTTAAAAAAGTTTGAACATCCCTTCTATCATGCTGTACTCGCGATTCCCCCAATTCTTTATGCTGAGTACTCGTTTCTGGTTGACAGTTTGTGAACTTTTCCAAACCTTAGCAAAGATGAAGCATATGACAGGGGCGCTAAGAATCCATTGCTGCAAAACGCTAGAGGTAACACCGCGTCGATGAGTCAGTCCGCCTGCACTCTTCAGAATTCGCCATGAGTGTTTGTTCGATTCGCGTTTGGATGCTAAAGAGTCGCTCTCTGGCGGTCTAATGAAATGCGGCGCGCTGATTGGTGTACTTGGACGAAAAGATGATCAGGGACAAAAATGTTCTGCAAAGAAACTCAAGTTGGGCTCATCTGAAAGGAAATGATAAGGGCTGACACGTTAGTTCTGTTCAATACTGAAAATGCTAGAGCTCATTTCACCTGTACATATTTTGGTGGTAAAAATACCCTGATCTTATTTTCTTCCACTACACTAGCGCACCTACAGAAGTGTCCATACGCCAATAGTCATGTCGCTCCATCCATTGTCTGTCTTCAATCCGGTTTCTAAAACTAGGGCTACACTAAAACAAGCTGGTCCATCGAGTATAGGGATTTAAGGGGGTGGGAATCGTGTGTGTATCACTAATGCATACACATGTTCCTCTTTCTGAGGATCTGTTATAGTTAGGTAGCTGAACTTTGGCACACATATTTAGCAAACCTTTTGCTAAAATTGGACGAGAGATACTTCAATTTTGTCAATTTTTATTCGAGTTGAAAATTTTATTTTGAGAGAACCCCGGGGTCTTCAAAATAAAATTTGTAACTCAAATAAAAACTGGCAAAATTGAAATATCTCTCGTCCAATTTTAGCAAAAGGTTTACCAAATATGTGTGCCAAAGTTCAGCTTCCTAACTATAACAGATTCTCAGAAAGAGGAACATGTGTATGCATTAGTGATATATACGATTTCCCACCCCCTTAAAATTACAGCGTTCAACGCCTGTCGCATAATGTCGCGGCAGCACTGCCGCGAGTTACGATGTGGCAGCAGTGAAAATTCAAATTCAAATATTATGATTTACAAAATCACTGTTTTCGGGCGCTTTGTTCGTTTTTCCTTTCGAGTAAGAAAGAAAATGTATTTTTTTTTACCGAAAATAAATAGATAGGTTCAAAAGTCTCTTTTGGACGACATGACGCCCGGGAGTGACGAGTTCGGCGTTTGTATACCGCGTACGTTGTAGGTTACTCCATATTTACATGTTAGTGTGATCTTGAACGCCAATTATCTTGGTTGGTATGCAATTCACGAAAAAAACATAAGTATCATTTTTGTAGAGAATTTTACGCTCTTTAATTTTGGTAAGAAATATTTTTACCTATAACTCAATCTTTTTGGACTCTGACGGGTAGTGCTCACGCCGGGGGAGGGGGGAGGAATCACGGGACTTTTCCGAAGAGGATACTAAACAATCGTACCAAGTTTCAGCTGTGCTGCAATTAATTCCATCAAACACCTTTTTTTTAGCTAATTTTCCTGGACTATACTGAATCTCTAGTAAGTAGCGATAATGATTTCGAATTATCTGATTCCGAAGACGATGGCTGTTCGAAGTAAATATTTATAATTCATTTAAAGAACAATAACAGTATATCTATTTTCAAAAACTTCGACAATCATTATGGAGAAAAATATCTTACGAATACAAGAGGGTAAAGTGAACGTTTTCCAAAGAGGGCGAGTTTGCGACACGAACCGTTGGGCGAGTGGAGTAATTCGCACGATTTTGAAAACGTTCACTGTACCCTCTTGTATAGTAATGTACTATTTCCTGTTGGAACGCCTTCATCGGTAATTAATATTTGGAAAAGCTACATTTCCTGGAAAGAGATACTGTTGTAGTTTTTCATTGCTTTCAACAGGGTTGATTTGTCGTAGTGCTTTAAGGTCGTGACTGTTAGAGAGTTTTTATTGTTTTTTTACGCTTAAGCCTCCTCACGACGGCAAGGTATCATCCAAGTGAGTAGAGTTATTGTCAGCCATTCGCGCTCGAATCATGTCGCCATGTCACGATTCCCTCTCTTAATACTACCTTGACTTTGCGAATGACGGGGTTTGAGCCCTCTCTTCCTCTTTTGACGAGATAAACAACAGGTAATGGTTTTTACGGAGATCGCATGTAGAATCTCGTACAATGTGGCTTGAATTTTTAAGTTGGTACAGAAGTGGTGTGCATTTTACGAAGTGTGTATTACAGTTGTACCAGCTACGAAATTTTGAACTTCGTACAAAAAGAGTCGTCCACTTTGCACATAGTACGATAATCTGCAGATTGTACAATTTCGGGCTTTGAACGTAATATTCACACTTATATTGTAATCAGATTCAATACATGCTCCTATATCTCTGCCTGACCTTCGAGGGTTAATGTTTTCCTATTATATGGTGATACTAATTGTATCTCAAACTGACCTTCGAATCTGCGGCAGTCGAACTTCCCCACCACGGACGCATTACAAAAACAAACAAGCTCGAACTTTGAAGTCTTCTCGCCGATCACGTATGTGCTCCCTGCTCCTGGCTTGGTGTCGCGATCATGGTCTGTATGTGGTCCACGTATACCCGAACCCGTGCGTGTTATACACCAGTTGTGGACGAAAGACGAACGGAAGTTGTTGCGCGCCGTGGCATTCGTCGCCAGGTATGTCGCCTTGTCATCATGACGATCAAACGCGGTGCTAATGGTCCACCTGGGGAACCACGCGGAGACGTGCGCGGTACACCCACGTCGACGATTCGGCGCAGGAAGCCTTTGGCTACCGCGGTCGGTGGTGCGCGCGACTTCGCTTCGCGGGTCCGTTCTTCGAGGTCTGCCAAATTGGGGAATTTCCCGGGCGCACGGATTCCATGGACTCGACGACCGTTCGTGTTCGGCGTTGGGTCCCTTTGCCGTGGCTTAAGCCGGGAAAATGATACTTCGGTTACCATTCATACAGATGTGTGTTTGTGTGTGTGTGTGTGTGTGTGTGTGTGTGTGTGTGTTTTGTACGTACACCGGTGTACCGGCGAGGACCTCGTTGTGCTTCTCGTTATTTACTCGACACACACGTTAGCCTAAATTCTTGCTCGTTCGTCTTTGGCATCCGAGCTCAATATTGGTGTAATCATTAGTATCGTTATCATGTGCGTATATACTACAATACGAAACAACAACTATTCTCACATCTATCTCTCTTTGTTTCTCCCCCCGCCTCCCTCCTCCATATCTCTTTCACGTATACACGGCGCGTTGTCGACCTGTCATTTTCTTCGAACTGGCGTGGCGACGCCGAGCCTCCGATGCGATGTTCTACACCTCGTACTACGACTGAATTTTAAAACCGTCTGCACTACCACTAGCGGCGTGTTTTCGGTTTTTCTCTCGATGGACGTGTACCCGGCCCAGACTCTATCCAAGTTTCAAATGGGTCAGTAATTCTGTAACATACAGAGGGGTGAAGCGGGGGAATTGGTTTCAGAGAACGTGTAGTGGTTGATGAACATCGAAGCTAAAGGTGAATAGTTATGGTTTGTTAAATTTCGTCCAGGGCGCAGTTAAATTATCAGCGGGGAGATTGGATAAGATTTCCTATTTCAGATCTGTATCTATTTGCGCATTTAGCCTCGAGTATATGTCCTGAATTAGAGTTACAAAATCCTGGTTTATTCCGTGATGAAAAAGTGCCTGAAACATGAAATTTTGCTTGAGGAGATCGAAAGCCTTGGTAGAGTCTATGAAGGCCAGGTGGATGGGAATTGGGTATTCGGTTGCCCTCTGGGTGAGTATATTTCTTATGCGGAGGCGATCGACCGTGGAGAAGTCCCTCCTAAAGCCCACCTGGCGTGGAGTTTGTTGAAGTTCTAGCTTTGCTCACAGACGGAAATCTAACATCGACGAAAGGATTTTGGCCAAGATTGGTGTGAGGCTAATTGGTCTATAGTTGTGATACTGTAGCTACAGCCTTTTTTAAACACGGGTATTATTTTGGAGTTTTCCAATTCGACTTTTTTTTTTTAATATGCCGTTATAAAGGTGAGTTAGAATTTTTACTGAAGAGTCTCCATCGTATTTGATGTGTTCATTACTGATGCCATTATGTCCTTACGGCCTTGCACTCGTATAGATTACTTCTACTTCTAGGAACTCAGGTTCTGAATACTCTTCTCCTTGATTTGTGTTGACAAGGGGGGGGGAAGGGGTTGTTATTTAAGTCAGCATAGAATTCTGTAGCATCATTTTTCATTTCTTTTCGGCCGTAAACCTTCTCTGGCTGTTGATTTAGTAGGTCATATATTTCTTACCTATGGTACTTTCCTTTTTGATTAGTTTTGTGCTTCCAGTAGAATCCATAATTCGAGATACAAGAGAATACATTTTCTCTTCGTCAGGGAGTCTTAGAAGTTTTTTAATTAGTGTACAGACCAAATTAAATTCTATTTTGTTTCTGGTGGATATTGGTTGTTGTAGAGCTTCTCTTCTTCTGATTAGCTTTATGGTCTGGGAGAGAATGGACTTTTTTGTTAGTTCTAATAGGGGAGAGAAAGCGAGCGTGATCTTCCATTAACTCTAGTATCTCATTTTCCAGCCATGATTTTCTCCTTTCTATTATTTGAAAGTACCTAAATTCTTCCTTGCTACAATAGGCTGGAACAAGTTTTGGAGTCTGAAACACGTTTTCAAACGACAATAGACTAACAGACTCAAAAGTGCAATATTCAACGCAAAGAGTACTCCAACAATAACATATGACTCACAGATATGGGCAACGACGAAGAACCAAAAAAACAACTCATTATAACACAAAATAAAATGAAAAGATCCATACTGAACTTGAAACTATGAAACAAAGTCCCTCTAACAACAATACAAAACAGACCAGCGGACATAGAAAACAGATATGGGATTGGACTGGCCACGTCGGAAGACTTACAGACAACATATGGACCCAGGGGGTAACAGTTTGGAACCCATACACACACACACACTCTCCCCGACACAAATTCTGTGGTTGACATTTCCATGGAAATTTATTTTTAGCATTTTATATGCTTTTACTTCTGGGTATACTTGAGCGAAAACTGTAACGCTACCCCCCACCCCCTCCTCATATGCTCCTCTGATTTCGTTATATATGGCAGCCGTCGTTCATCGCATCGATCCATAAGAGCAGGGGTGCTGCAAGGTAGTAGACTAGGACCCCTACTTTATGCCATCTATATGGCCGATATTTCAGAGCCCTCCACTGCTATCATGGCTACCTTTGCAGATGTCACGGTATTTCTGTCAGTTCCTAATGATTACCCTACAGCATATAAAATGCTAAAAATAAATTTCCATGGAAATGACAACCATTGAATTCATGTGGGGGGGGGCGTGTATAGGAAGACAGTCGGTAAGATGGAGGGATGCATTTAATACATTTTTGAAAAACAAAGTTATACCACAGAATAACGTGGGACAGAAATGGATTGGAAAGACAGAGGGAGGCCTTTGCCCATAGACAGAGTATGGCGCGATAGAGGTTTGCGTACCTCTGTCTACGCCAGAAATAGATTTATACTGTATATCTATACCATATCTCGCGCAATAAAAGCTACTTACTTACTTACCTCTTCCTTGCTGTCAGATTTGTTGCTTTCTTTAGTGCTATCCACACCCCTTCAATATTATTTCCTCCCTGTAATTTACAAAGTTCTTTCGTTATTTCTTCTTAATATTCTTCTCTTTTCTTTACCTCTTTCAATACCTCCAAATTCTATTTTGTTTTTACTTTCTTCTTATTCATTTTTTTAAATTTAAACCTAGACCTTAAATCTACTACTTAAGTGTGATCAGAAGGTCACTATCTACGTCTCTTACTGGGTATGTCTTACAATCGAATATTTGATTGTTACATCTTCTTTTTGTCATAATATCATCTATTTGATATCTTCTTTCATCTCCTGGGCTTTTCCGAGTGTATTTTCTTTTCTCGTGATTTTTAAAAAGTGTTCCCAGTAACTAATTTATATTCTTTACGAAATTCTATGGGCCTCGACGTTTTTCATTTCGCTCTCTCAAACTATGCTCTCCGCATACCTCTTCTTCTTTTTTTTTCTTTCTACTCTTGTGTTCCAACCTCCGATTATAATTAAATTTTCTTTTTCTTCTCCCCTCCTTAATTCAGTTTCTTCATACATTTTTTCTGCTTCTTCACAATAACTTCCTGTGGGCATATAAACTTCAACTATCACTAAAGATACTGGTTTTGCTGAAATTCCCACTATTAATATTCTATGACTATATTGGATATAACTTCGCACTCGATACACTGAAGTCTTATCTTGCCCTCTTCGAAATATCATTTTCCTCTGGCCATTTCACTTCACTAATTTCTAGTACATCTGATTTTAATGTTTTCACCTCTTCATTTAAATTTTCTAATTTGCCTACCTCATTCAGTGTCCTTACATTCCATGTCCTTATTCTCAATTGTGATAGTTTCTCACTAGGTAGTGTCCGCCCGGACATCCGAATGGGAGACTTTTTACGTCCGGACTCATTTACTTCAAGAGTTGTCATCAAATTGTTGTGGTAGAGACGCATCTCCAGGGGAAAATACTGATGCAGTTTCCCTTTGCTTTCAGGAGGGTTTATCTGTAGGAGTTTTCCTTCTCCTATGTGATTTTAGTTTTTAGGGTGTTTGCCCGCGCGCAGCGCTGCAAGCACCCTATTGCAATTGCTTTTTCATTTTTCTTTAAATACGAGTGAATTGTTCACGGCTCATAGTTCAGTTTTAACTCAGTTGCGTTTAGATCGTTAGTTCGGTCTTAAGGCGAAGGCGTGTGGAAGATGAGAGTGCTAACCTCAACAGATTCTCATTCTGGCGTTCGTGGCGTATATTTGTTTTATCGCATAGAGGTTGGTACTGTGTCTGAATATTGGCTTCAAAGCTTAAACGTTTCAGATTTGGTTTTGTTTTATCAATACCAGTGTAGGAAGTTGGCGCAATAATACCAGAATGCGGAGAAGCCGGAAGTGTTTGCAGTTTTAGGATAAATTTGAGAAGCCAGAAGTTGGAAGCTGAAAGTTTTTCAGCTTAAGCAAACACCCTCTTACTACCTCGCTATCTGCGAGGTAGCTTGTTCTTTAAGCTTTCTCACTACACAAAGATAGCATACACAGAGGGGGGCGACTCTCCTGAGCAGGTTAGGAGGGGTGATTTGATGTTGCTTTCCCCACGGTTTTTGTTACGTTAGAGTTTTCCTTCTCTGTGCCAAAGAGTGTGCTGCCGCAGTTGGCTTACTAGCCTCGTGTTTCACGATGTTGAGTAAGCTGTCCACGACGTGCACACGCACAGTACCAATGCCAATCTCCCTGATCTGATGGTAACACGCCCTGCGATTGTAATACCTTGTTTGTGTGAACTGACGGAGGTTACAGGACGCGCCATGTTTCCACCTCGATTGATACTGTGGTCGCTGTGTTCGCTAGGGTGTTAGTGGAGGTATTCAAATATCATTAGCTTTCCGGCATTATGAGACCAGGATGTTGTTTACTGGCCTGAAAAGTCATGATTTCAAAAAATTGTCATGGAAGTCATGAAAAAGTCATGAACTCATGATATTTTAACCAAAACTCGTAAAAGTCATGTTATATGTCATAGTTCACCATATTTCCATTGCCAAAAATAAAAATCAGTTTTATTCATTTAATGAGAAAAAAATTTGTATTGAGAGAATATTTATTATCTTAAGCACGTTCTAGACGGTCATAATAATATTGACCAATATTATTACTCTTGACAATTTTACTGACTGTGTAGGGAAAAGCGGACAAAAATATAGATGCAATCATCAAAAATTGAGACGAGAACAAGATATTGAACGGGCATGACGATGCCCTTTCAAGAATTGACAATGTTTGGACAGATTTTATCAGTTAATGCACACGTGGCGACAGTTCGGTTTGGTGACAAATAAAGGAATTTGGTGGAAGTTTTTGTCAGTTTCTCTTGGTGGTTTATGTCTATGTCTCGGACGGTGAAGATGAAAAAAGAAGAAGCATGAGCCGCTGCTCAGCGCAAAAAAGAAGAGCAATCATTTTGAAGTGTACTGTTCATTGACTCCTGTGTGGAACATCACAATCGAATCATATCACGGTCATAGAGCAAAGGCGGCAATTCCAAGATCCGAATCACTCATAATTATCATCATATGAACGAAAATTTAAATACATATTCTTAGATACTCTGTCTCGTAACAGACCTCGAATAGGCCCAGTTGAAATTTACACTTTCTGTTTTGCTAGTTAAAATAATCTGGGGAACTAACATTGATTGTTTGGATGAAATGGTCAGTATTTCTGGATTTCTCTATTCTGGATGTCAATTTTTTGAGGTCAGTATTATTGATCATTTAAAACGTGCTTTAGTATTGAATGCTGGTAATACTCGTAGATGAAAAATTGCGTCAGGGTTGCCACTTTCTGGAAAACCGGGAAAAGTCAGGGAATTTGGTCAATCAGGGAAAAGTCAGGGAATTTTCATTTAAGTCAGGGAAATTTTCTGAAAATAACAAACGAGTTCGTATTTTATCATAACATAAGAATAATGATAATCTATTCGCAAATGAAATAGTCTAATGTTATCGTCAGCTGACGCTAACCCTTGCACTCAAACCCAGAATATTATTTCTGTTTTTACGAAGAGCGAATGATGTATAGTAATAGCGCCGCGCCAAAACGCCATATTCCTGTAAAAAAGTCAGGGAAAATTGGAAAAGTTGGCCTGGAAAACCGGGAAAAGTCAGGGAAAACCAATCCTGAAAAAAGTGGCAACCCTGTGCGTGTATCTACACTCGGGTCAGTCATGTTTTAATCACGGACGTTAACTACTAAATTTGAACTTTGCACTGTCGCCAATATAAGGGCCGAAGTATTTTGTAATTTCTTCCAAAATATTTTCCGAAGTTGTTTGTTTCAAGCTTATTAGCCTATATTCTTCGGAAATTTGTTGATAAAATAAGTAATTAATGATTTTTCTAAATCAGTACATAATGAATCTAATTTGTTAGCCTTTCATTTGTCCGGTCAGTTATTAGATGCGGAACACATTTATAACCAATTTCATACAAATAGAATATTGCCTGTTTTCTGCGTGCTTATAAATGCAAAAGTTTGCATGTTCAAACCGCCCACAAAGAGGGGCAAAACTATGGGCATTTTTCAACTCTCTTAAGACCGTCTCATTTGTATTAAAATCCATATTACTGTAATGTCGATAAAGGAAAAATGTTGAAGTATGCAGCAAATATAATTCTGATGATTCTTCAAAAAAAAATCCAAGTTTTGTGGATTGTCATGGGAGTTGAAAAGTAGGGTACACTTGTACTCTCAAAATATTCTCTTATTTTAGGAACCCCGTAGTGGAAAATCAGGTGCAGAATGTAAGTTCCACAATATAGATTTTGATTTACCTGGAAATTAATCAAAAAGTGGTATGGAGGGGCTGGGGGTCAGAAGGCGGAGTCCTCGGTAAGGCGCGAAGCGCTGAGTTTGCCCCCCCCCCCATCGTTCACTTCTTTTTTATACCCCATGATAGTCATGAAAAGTCATGATATTTTTTCCCCCAGACCCAGTAGACACCCTGTGAGACTCGAACCCGGGACTGTTGTTATGATTTTTCAGTTGTCCAAATATTATTTTCAAAAATGTGTTTACTTTTCAGTCATTTCTTACACCTAATTCAAGGGTCATTCTACCGAAAGACCAAAACTTTGTTACTTCTGTCCCAGCTAGATATCTGACAATGTATAAGTAATAGGGTCCTCTATTACTGTATAGGCTCAGAGGATTGAGTGCAGTGAACAAATTGGCAATGCAGTATGTGTTTCAGACTTTATCAGAATCAGTGCAGCCATATTTGAAAACAAGTCTCTTGCTTTTTTTCCTCTTCACCGTGGTCAAATTAGAACCAATCAGAAAACAGAGACAGAGCAATATTTTTGAACGTAGAATGGCCAGCCTGAAGTATTTTCATCTGTCAGGTGGTGCGCACATATGATTTTTTGCAAATTCTGAACAGATTGCCGCTTAATTTGAGAAAAGTGCTGGAACAGTAATTCCTTAAACGTGGTGCATTGTGATGAGTGCCACAACCGACTCAAATTTTTGATAATCGCAATTAAATATATGGGTAAGTACCTGAGTACATCAGATCACTTTTTAAAATACCTATAATCAAAAATCGAGAGATCCCGTGAACCTTTATCACTTTCGTGACGATTTTCCCCCCATTTCCATCATGGTGGCAACAGGAATTATGAAAGCCACGATGAAGGAATCCGATACTTATGAAAGAATTTACTATCTGTTTATTATCAGTAATTCCGTCAACGTGGGCTGCCATTTCTTCATCGTGGTCCTAATCAATTTGAGCCCCCTGTTTCCTCCCCTAGGAAGTATGCTGTTCGACTTCATAAATATGTTCTATTTTGTGCATATAAATGATTTCCATAAAAAAAGTAATAATGCTGAGGAAAAAAAACACGAAACAACAACATGAATTATCAAGGTTTCGGTAGAATGACCCACATTCATTAACAGTATTTCATTTTCATTTTCTCGTTGAATGCAACGAAGAATTTTTATTATACTTTTTCTTCAATTTATCATTTTGTCATCGTCCTTTTTAAATGTGAGCTCCAAAATATTAGCAAAGGAAGAAACTGAATAAGTAGACATCACTGAAACGTCAAAATTAGTTTTTAGTTTGGCAGCTTTTAGAACCCCCAACATGAGTATTGTGAACCTATGAAAAAAGTTATGGAAAGGTCACAGTGAAAAAGTGATGAATTTCATAAATTTGTATTTGGTAGACACCTTGTACTAGTCCTTTGTGAAACCTGGCGAGTTGTTGGGAGGAAGAAATGGATCCTAAAAGTGAGTTCAGGGGAACTTATTTATTTTAAAGTAATTTGTGAGCTCGTATGAGGAAGCTCTAGTGGCGTGAGAATAAGTACTTCAAATTTCTTGGGATACAGGGGTTACCTTCACCAGCAGTAAATAAGAACCACTGTATTGTGTATTGTACATGCACGCATTCAGTAGGTCCGTAGCTAAGAGGAAATTTCTGTTTCACCCTCGTATTCTTGACGCAGTTCGTCAATTTCGACGAGTTCCCGATTCCGTGTAGGTGACACGATCCGCCGTGATTTCTTGGACATTTTACAACTGACATACATACGAGTGTTACACGCCTCGCTCGTGATCCAAATAGACTATTTTAAGCCGTATTACAAAAATCGAATTCGTAAATTACTCGCACTTTTTGGTCTTCGCATGTTGGTTGTGCGCACAGGTCAATTGTCTATCTGCTTTTTCGCACTGCATACTGCGCTGCCTATGCCTAGTGCCTACCTACAGCCAAGTTTCCTTCTTTTTGTCCAAACAAGTCTATACCATTATGGTGTCATGCTTTTCCGGCGGAAAATGTTGCGAACTGTGTAAAAGTCGTCGTCGTATTTCTCATACCTCAGGAAGCGGTCTGTCGACTCGTAGTTGGAATGTTGCATGTGTGCGTGTGTGTGTGCACGTGTACCTGCGTGTACTTTACATATCTATGCCAGATAGCGAGTGAATGAGTGAGGAGAAGTGGTGTTGCAGTGCCAAGCGACGCCTTCCACTGCCTAGCGAATTCGATCATTTCCATTATTATGAATTTATTTATTATTAACGAGCTTTATTTTTACGTGTGCGTGTGTGTGCAATCGATATACGACATTAGGCCGGGGCATTGATGACTGCGGCGGCCATTGTCAGCTTTGATGCGAGTGTAGGCACGCGTGCCTTCTTCCATCACAACTCCGGGTAAACTGTTTTCACATTGCCTTCGTCGAACGATTATTAGTCATGCAGATGGTGCGCGAATACCGCGCCAGAGGTTCTCCGTCCGCGCTCTCGCGTCGTCTTCGTATGATGTCGAAAAAAGGTGTCCGAAGCTCGTGCCGAACTTAGCCTTGATGGTATTCTCTGCGCCTTCTGATTGACGATTCTGCGAGTAGCGCGATTTCACGACGTCGGCCTGTGCCAGCATCAGCACACAGCATCCGAATCGGCGAGACCGCTGTTCACGCTGTATCCTCCTGGCACGGTGAGTGCAAGTTGCCGAGAGCGACCGAAACGAGTCGAGTGTAACACTTACCGGGTCCGCGAGACAAGCAGACTGAGCAGCCGTGACGAACTGGCCGGGAGATGGCAAATTCCTCGTAGCGTGGCGTCGACCTCCAAGCCCAGGTAAGCCCGGTCAACTAAGGCTTTGCAGACCACATCCCAATTATCAGCCCACCCAAAAATCTGTAAACGAGAATAATCTTGAACACAAAAACATAAAATCCTACATTTTAAGGCCATCAAAAAATTTTTATATTTAGAAACATCGTCTCCCGAAAATTCCGGTTGTAACTACCAAGAAGTATCAGTCGAAATTTGCTAAGCCTACTTTAAGTAAGCAAAATTCGGTACGAGTTGCCACTCTTAACGTAAGAACTCGAAAACACCATGGAAGTCTAGTAGAGCTAGAAAATGCTTTTTTAAACTCGAACTTGGACATTTTAGACCTGACGGAAGTCTGGCGTGGCGGAGACTCCCGCATCAAAATTAAAAATGAAAGCCTCTTTTGCTACATAGAATCGAAAGCTGGTCAGGGAGTAGGGTTCCTAATCCAAGAAGAGTCTAGAAAACAAACTAATAGAATTTAGAGGTATCTCTTGACTGGATAGCTCAAGTTAAACTGAAGTTTGGAAACATACTATTATCAATAATACGAATCTATGCTCCTACATCACTATCCTCGAACAAGAATGTGACTCATTTTACACAAAATTGGAGAAAGTCTTATCCATTACCAAACAAAATTTGAAAAATCACGTATTAATAATAGGTGACTTCAACAGTCAGGTAGAAGCTCAACGTTTTGGCGAACAAAAAAATGTAGGGTAAATATAATTACGGAACTAGAAATCGTAGGGGCAGCAGGCTAGTTCAATTCTGTCGAGAACCAAATTTTGGAATAATCAATACTTACTTTAAGACAAGACAAGGCAAGAGACAGACGTGGCTAGCCCCGAGCCAAGAATATAAATCGCAAATTGACTACATTCTGGCACCATCGCTAACGTTTAAAAAATTCTCAACTGCGATACCCTTAACAACTTCAAATTCCACTCTGACCACCGACCAGTTCACTGTAAAATAAAACGGGAGAAGAAAGATACCACCCAAAAGATCGGAATTCGATATCTAGAATCTCCCCAGACTATAAAAGTCAATACCATGCTTTACTGAACCAGAAGCTGGAGGAGGTGTCGGCCAGAGGAGAGGTTCCAAGCTGGGACCGCCTGCAAAAATGATGAGGCTTTAAACGAGTGTAACTCCACTAAAACTAACAAAAAAGTCCACTCTCTCCCAGACCATATATTAGAGCTAATCAGAAGAAGAGAAGCTCTACAAAAACAACCCAAATCCACCAGAAACAGAATAGAATTTAATTTGGTCTGTAAACTAATTAAAAACTTCTGAGGCTCCATGACGAAGACAAAATGCATTCTTTTGTATATCGAATTATGGATTCTACTGGAAGCACAAAACTAATCAAAAAGGAACGTACCACATGTAAAAAATATATGACTTGCTAAATCAACAGGGAGAGAAGGTATACGGCCGAAAAGAAATTAACAGTTATGCTACAGAATTCCTTGCTGACTTATACTCGGATAACAACCTCCCCCTTGTCCCCACCAATCAAGGAGAAGAGTATCCAGAACTTGAGGTCCTAGAAGTAGTAGTAACAAGAACCATTAAGAATCTATAAGAGTGCAAGGCAGTAGGACATGATGGCATCAGTAATGAACACATCAAATACGGTGGAGACTCTTTAGTAAAAATTCTAACTCACCTTTACAACGACATATTAAAAACAAAAAATAAAATACCTTCGAATTGGAAAACTTGCAAAATAATACTCGTATTTAAAAAAGGCTGTAGATACAGTATCAAAAACTATAGACCAATTAGCCGCACAACCAATCTTGGCCAAAATCCTTTCGTCGATGCTAGATTTCCGTCTGAGAGCAAAGCTAGAACTTCAACAAACTCCGTGCCAGGCGGGCTTTAGGAGGGGCTTCTCCACAGTCGGTCCCTTCGCACAGTAAATATACTCATCCAAAGGTCAACCGAATACCAAATTCCCATCCACCTGGCCTTCATAGACTTTACCAAGGCTTTCGATTTCCTCAAGCAAAATTTCATATTTCAGGCAATTTTAAACCACGGAATAAACCAGGATTTTGTAACTCTAATTCAGGACATATACTCGGGGCTAAATGCGCAAATAGTTACAGATCTGGAAAGGGAAATCTTCGAAATCAGAATGGGGGTAAGTCAAGGAGGTCTAATCTCCCCGCTATTTAACTGCGCCCTTGACGGAATTTTTAAAATTCTCCGTTGGGACGAAAAGGGAATCAGAATTAACGGAAAATTTTTGAATAACTCGAGGCTTGCAGACGACGTGGTGATAGTGGCGGAGAGTGCGGACGAGTTACAGGTGATGCTGGAGGAACTCAGTTCTGAAAGCAAAAAGGCGGATATGGATATCAATCTATCCAAAACAAAAATTTTGAGCAACTCTGAAAATACAGAATTAATGAAAGTGAAGGGGGCAACTTTGGAAATAGTCAACAACATAATTTATCTTGGTCAGTTGATAGCATGTCAAGATCACACCGAAAAAGAGGTAAATAGACGAATTGCGTTAGCATGGGGTAAATTCTGGAACTTCTCTTTTCTAATTTTATTTTCAACCCGAGTCCTGGAATCCACCCTCTCGAGCATTACTTCAGAAACGTCGGGGAGGCTGCCTCTTTTCTTCTTGCCGAAAAACCGGCCTAGGTGGTAATGTAGCGAGTTGCTACGTGGGCTCGAACCTAGGACCTCCGGAATCCGAGACCAGCGCGCTATCCACTCAGTTAACCCGACCCCATAGATTCTGGAGCTTAGGATTTATTCTAAAAAACAATTTTTCGCTATCTTACAAAAGCGAATTCTTCAACAGCTGTGTTTTCCCGACACCAACCTGTGAGTGCCAAACCTGGACAATTTCAAAACGAATTGAGAACAAACTCCAGTCTACACAAAACTCTATGGAGAGATCCATGCTTGGTCTCAACCTGAAAGACAAGGTTAGGCTTACAAAAATAAAAGGCAATTTCAGGTATAACAAAAATGTGGTACACGTTGTCAAAAGATTAAAATGGGACTGGGCAGGGCACTTGTGCAGACTGAAGGACCAACGTTGGTCACAAAAAATTACTTTCTGGCTAATCAGAGGAGGGAGAAAGCTAGGTAAACAGAGGACCCTATGGATGGACGACATCTGTAAGTTTAGCAAAACAAAACTTTTCCACAGAACAGCCAGCCACTGACCGGGTCGAATGGGCTAGGTTGAGAGAGGCATTTGCCCAAGATAGGGCTTCTGAAATCATTAATTGTAACTGCGGTAGTCAGGTTCCAGGTTCCATTATCAGTGACCTCCCCGGGACGGGAGAGAACGCTTACAGGTGTCAAGGTTCCACTGGTGCCACTGCGTTTTCCTCTCTTTCCCCCAACCGTGCTCCCTCGCTATTATGTGTATTAGTGTCTCGTCGATGTATTTATGGTGGGCCGGCCCTCCTCCGTGCTCTTCATGAGTCAGGGGCCGCCCTCTTCTGGGCTCTTCAACTGGCGGCTACGGGAGCTCCCTGATTGAGCCAGTCATGGTTTGTGCACCCTACAGGACCTGAGGTAAAATGTTGAATGTTGTGGGAGAGGTGGTGTTACCTCGAGTGCTCAGACATTGCGTCCATTGCACTATGCCTCTATAACGTGGCACTCCCACAAACGCTCTGGTTTTGCTTGCTCTAATGGCTTACTTTTCTGTTCCCTACTTTATGTTGCATCTAAAACATTCATCCCTATTCTTTCTTTCCATTCGATTTTTAGTTATTTTTGAGTTGAATGGCATTTACTAGAACTGAAGTGTGCTGGCGCGTTGAGCGTAACCAGTGTATACAAATGGCAAGCGCAAAAGTTGCCTGCGAGTGTCAGTCACATTTTACTTGCTGACTACTCATTAGCTGATGTCTGTGCAATAAACTGTTGTTATTTCGGTAGTTTTTTTTTTCGACTATGTAAAAGAATAAAAATATTTTGAAATGACCTACAGCGAAAAAAGATGACTTCAGATGACCGATAGACACTCTGCCCTTCCGTATGAGCCTAAAAATTATTTTCCTTTTCAAATTGACCCATTCTTGGGATCCTTTTCCTCCTTTCCAACTCCCTTTCGGCTTCACAAAAGTTGATTCTCAATTATTTCAGTGGGGTTCCACGTTCCACTTCATGTCTAAATAAGGGTTCTTGTTGGTCGCTAAGTTCAATTTTGAAGTTTTCTTTCTCTCTTATACGTTGAGCTCCACAGAGGTTGATATTCAACTATTCCAATTTCAATATCAGCCCCCTGTGAAACTCACAGGGTAAGTGCGGGGAAAAGAACTCCAAAAATGAACTCAATGGCTCCCCCCCCCAAAAAAAAAAAAAATTATTCGAACATAACGTGAAAATTGTATTAATTGAAGTCATTCCTTAGTAGAGTTCATGGGAAAGGGAAAATGAGGAATGAATTCCAAGAATGAATTCAGGGGCCCAAAAGATCCTTATTCACGTATGGTGACCCAATTTACATTTTTGTATAATCGTCCTGCCTGGCTACTTTCTGCGTAGCACGATGCGAGCGTCTAAGGAACGTCTTTTGTCTCCTGCATACCTGTACTTCATGTATATAGAGTAGATCGTTCCCTTTTGGCCAGGGTACCATCTTTGGCCAGGTTTCTCATAAATTTGCTAGTAAATAAGGACTGGGTAACACTGGAAATGTGATTTTTGCACTATGAAATCAGTGAACACTGCCGTGTATATGGTGTGTTGTATTTTCAAGTTTACGTCTCCCATTCTTTGTGAAAAAATTGATCTGTGGCGGACTTCGAAACTTCAGTGATTTCTTATCAAAACTCTTTTAAAAGTCCAGCAATTGGAAAGTTCGTCATACGAACACTTCCAGGCGGTAATTGCACTAGGCAATGTATTTTTCTACTTATTCGTAGTATTAGTAACGGATTTTAATTTAAAAAAATGGTTTCTACTCTGTTTTTCATCAATTACGAGGCATGGCCAAGTGAGGGTCTCGAATTTAATGATTTCACCATCTTTGGCCAGCAACCTGTCCAAAGATGGGTACAGTGCTAATCCATTTTTAGCCACCCTTCGTTATAAATGAGTTAAAAAAGCTGAAAATTTCTCATATAATTCGCAAATTCTTCGTCATGTCACCACTAAAGTGTCGCACAAAAAATAAGAAGAAACATATCAATAATTTTTTAAGCAATTTACAAATAAGAAATGACGCACCAGAAATGTGAGATTTGTTTTTAATAATATGAATATAAAATGCAACTTATTATGTTTGAAGTACTATTTTTTCACAAAAAAATACGTCTAATATCTTCTATCTGCACCCCTCCACTACTTTCCAAACTTATTTCAGCTTAAACGCGTATAAATAATTCTGTCCTGTAAATGAAATATAATCCATGGAGCCAAAAATGGTAATGAAGTGGGCCATAGATGGCAAAACTGGCCAAAGATGGGTATTTTACGTTACAATTTTTCTATTTTCAGTTACTAGGCAAGTGAATCATTTATATGTGCAGATGAACAAAGTCTCCCTGTCCTTCAGAACATGAACAATGATGATAAAACAAATTTCATGGAAGAAAACTGATTCTTGTATTTAGTTTTACATAATTTTGGTTGTATTCTGCGAACACAAAGGAAGCTCATTTGGTCACAAGTCCTAAAAATTTCTCTCTTTCACTGATTACAGTTAGCATTTTAGCGCTGAACTGCAGACAACAGGAACTGTATGCGAACGTCCTCAGCCAATGGTAGACTGAACATTGCGGGTGCTTATTGCTGAGTTACTGATATTTAGAAGTCAAAATTCAGATTATTGGATTTTAGATTTGAAATTCTTTTCTAAAAAAGATTTGAGACTTTGAATTCAAATCCTTTTTCTACCAGGATTTTGAATTTTGGATTTAAATCTTGGAGTTTACGGATTTTGTCTATCCCTGCCAAAAAGTAAGCACCAGTGACTAAAACACACGGTTAGCATCACCATCTATATTCAGTCGCACCCAAGGTTCTGATAACTGTAGAAGGTTTGCACATTTAGAATGGCGCAAAGACGTCAATGACATCATAGTGTCCATTTTGGAGTGTGAGTGAACTTGATAATATTCCTTTTGTAGGGTGTGCCAATTCACTTTTCCTTCTTCTGTATTCCAGAGCGCTTTTGGCTGTTATGCCATCATCAGTGGAGTACCCTAAATGAGACTTGTCTCTTGTGGTCCTGTAGTTATAGTCGAGGGTAGTACCGTAAAAACAACACAGATGGAGCAGCATACGCAAACATCACAAACGAAATCATTTACCAAAATTACTGCCAGTTTAACAACAAATATTGCAAACAAACAGAAGGCTTAGCAATGGGACCACCACTGTCACCCATTCTAGCCGAAATATACATGAACAACTTTGAAAATGACATACTAAACCACAGCAAACACAAGAAAAACATAAAGCTATGGACACGATATGTAGACGACATATTCATCATCTGGACAGGAACAGACAGACAACTAGACCAATTCCTCACAGAGACAAATAGCATAAACAACAACATAAAGTTCACAATGGAAAAAGGCAACAAGACCATCAACTACCTCGACCTTACAATACAAATAAAAGACAACAAGATACTGTACAGCATCTACAGAAAACCCACCCACACTGACGCAATAATACCCAAAGACTCATTTCACCATCAAAAACACAAAATGGCAGCACTATACAACTACTGCCACAGAGCAGTCAACATACTAAATGACAACAACCTCAGAACAACAGAAATTAACAAAATTAAACAAATAGCAATTAACAACAAATACCAACCACAAACCGTAGACAGAATCATTAACAAACTAACACAACCAAAAAACACAGACACCGAACCAATAACCACAAAAACAGACAAATACGCCGGAGCAATACCATTCACAGGAACACATACATACAAAATACAAAAAATCTTCAACCAATACAACATTAAACTCGGAATCAAAAACAGATCACCTCTGATCAAACAAATGAGCAATGACAAAACAGAAGCAAAGGACAGAAACAACTGCAGCGGAGTATACAGACTGGACTGTGAACACTGTGACATGACCTACATTGGAGAAACAGGCAGAAAATTCACAACCAGAATCAAAGAACACGAAAATCACAGAAGCTAAATGATGACAAATCACTGTTTGGAAAGAAAACACTGCAATGACCAGGGACACAACAATGACAAATTGACAGAAAAGTACAAAATCCTACACACAGAAAACAACACAAGAAAAAGAAAATTAAAAGAACAACTAGAAATAATAAAGCCAAAAACAAAACAACAACCTAATAAATACAACAACTAACTTCCAAAGTGAGAACTTATTCCAACTAATAACATAACACCCACGGATTGGACAGACTGCACAACCACAGACAACCAATCAGAGCACACAACCAATAACAATAACCACTGATTGGACAGACTGCATTTTCACAGACAACCAATAGGAACGCAAGACCAAACAGGCTCACCAAACGGTACTACCCTCGACTATAACTATAGTCTGACCACTTTAAGTTGGCACTCCTGTTTCGTCCAACAACGCGGAGAAACAGGTTTTTCGCATAATTGGAAATAGAACTGCACAGTGCATATCCAGTTCGTCTGTTTTGCGTTCATTAACTAGCGCGACGCGTCTGCCTAGTAAAAAGGTGCGCTAGTTTGGGTAAACCTGACAACTCGCAACGAAACTAAAAGTGCCAACTTAAACTGGCCAGACTATACAGGACCACAAGAGACAAGTCTCATTTAGGGTACTCCACTGATGATGGCATTACAGCCGAAAGCGCCCTGGAATACAGAAGAAGGAAAAGTGAATTGGCACACCCAACAAAAGGAATAGTCAATGACATCACTAAAGAGCCAAGCACACAGACCGCTTACGGGAATACAACTTTTTTCGATCTTTACTCATAATTGATGCCCTCGACATAATTTTCCCATTACATTCTTATGAAGTGAATTCCAGCGCGGGTTAGACGGGAAGAATTGTTGCGGGTTGCCGACCCAAATGAGCCAACCTACCCAGAGTCGGTCCCAAATAAGAATGCCGAAAACAGTTGAGACCGTTCACACTTTGCTGCGGATCTTAAAATCGATTTTTTCGGAACAAGCCTGGGTATGTCAGATCGCATTACATTTCTTGAAAAATAAGTATGAGAGAAAAATCTACAGGAAATAACGGCAATTACTGTTTGATTTAATTTGGAGAGTATCTATGCAACGGTTTGTAGTGTTGTGTGAATAACTACGTTTTCCTTTCCCCACATGCCACCGCACTCGCAACTGTTTTCGGCATTCTTATTTGGGATAGACTATAGTTACAAGAACCTCGAGTCGTACCAAGACTCGCGGTAACATAAATTTCGTCGATGCGACGTATAACTGCGTCTGCGTCCGAAATCGTCTATGAGTTTGGGAGAGACGCCACCCATCTTCTCATTCTCATGACTCACTGTCTTGTTTCTCCCTCGATCGGCCAGGTAGAACATCCGTTTAGTTTAGACCCGGTTTGCGCTTAGTACTCACGCAGATCTGTTTCTACTATTGATCGTTCAATATTCGCTTTTACTGCTCCTCCGGGGAACCGCGCCCGCTTTTATTATGAAGCCTTCGTACCCCTCGTCTGAAGCTCAAATTCCAAAAATCAATGTTATTTTCCGTAAGAATTTCAATTCTTCCGAGGCGCGGGTTACCCTTCACCAATTCTGCTCAAATTTTTCTTATATTTGGAACCGATCTAGGGGGTAAGCCAGCCGAAGTACGAAAGCAACCGCTGTCATGGCTTCGTACCTATTTGTATTGGCGGCACGGCGTCCCACCAACGGTCCGACGTTGCCGGGAGTTTTCACTCTCCGCTACGGTACCAGAGAGTTGGCCGAATCGCGTGTGGAGCGGCGACGGGGCGCGAGCTCGAGCAGGGCAGTGGATCTGGCTCTCGCGATGTTTACTCGTCGGGAGCCAAGCGGCTGTACCGGGAAATTTTCTGATACTGAGCAGAGACCGGAGTTCAGTCGGGGGCATCGCGTTTGTATCGCCGAAAACAGAAATACTGGAATGCTTTCAGGCCGAACGCTAATTGTTGCGGGATAATTAAACGTAAATAAAACGCATTAGCGACCGACTGGTTTTCTGGCCGTGCTCCATTAATCAGATCCGTGCGCGTTGTATACATTAAATAATAATATGATGTTATTTGTGCGGCACTGTTCGTTTGCTCGATCGAATAAATCGCGTTGGGCGATTCCGATCGATTTAAATGGTGTCGTCGGATCGGCAGCGGCGAGGCGATCTCGTGGTTGGAGGTCGTCAGGCGATAATCGTTGTAATTTGCCGTGCACCGTCTATCCCGGAAATGACTCAATACTCGTGTAATAGTGCCACTGCGCGCACCTGTATCATGGTTTCGAATAGTTTGGAATTTGCTGGCAGTGGTGTGGCGACGGCGACTGGGGCATCATCTGTGGGTGGGGGGGGGGGTGACTGCTGGCAAAAGAGCACTAAAGTCACATCAGTGCGAGAGGTATTCTAGGGGACTATACGGGCGACCTAGCCAACTTGAGGCTGACAGAGCTTCATGGCGAATGCCAGGTGGCACCTCTGTATCCAGATAAATCAGAGAAGGCCAAGGGGCTGATCCGGCGAACCATGAATAATAATTCTTCTTCATGACGCCGTCTCCGACCGAAGTTTGACGATCATCATGGCTATTACAACCTTATTCGCAGCGTTACGGAACAAGTCTGTCGGGGAACATTTGAACCATCTTCTCAAATCCGCCTCCCATGACAGTTTTCTCCTCCTTCCTACGCTTCTTTTGCCCTTTATTCCTCCCCGCAGTATATTCTGGAAAACCGTATACTTTTCGTTTCTATGGACGTGTCCGTGATATTGCAGTTTGCGGGCTTCGATGATGTTTAATAGTTCTCGTTCTTTGGACATACGTCTCAATACTTCTTCATTGGTGACTTTATCTTTCCAGGATGTCTTTAAGAGGCGACGATAGATGTACATTTCTGCCGCCTCAATGTGTTTCTCCAATATTCGCGTGACAGCACCCAGCTTTCCATGCCATACAGCAGCACGGGCATGACGTAACACCAGACCAGTCTCACTCGCAGGATCAAGTCCAGGTCTTTCCTCGTGAGAACATTTTTCATTTTCATGAACGTGGTCTTTGCTTTTCCAATTCTTGTCTTGATCTCTATGGATTGATCTGTTTCTTCTTGGAACCATGTACCTAAGTACAGGAATTTGACTACTCTCTCAATTTCTTCGTTGTTTAGTCGAATGCGGTCGTTCTCGATCATTTGCGCATCCTTCTTTTTATGTACGATCATCCATTTGGTCTTTGTTGCGTTGATTTCCAATCCATACGCGTGACTGACATCTGCCACTCGCAGTAGCATATTTTGTAGTCCACCCAAGCTGTCTGAGATCAGCACTGTGTCGTCTGCGTAGCGAATATTTGAGATATGCTTATCACCTATCTCCACTCCGTCCTCACTCGTGAGGGCTTCGTTGAAGATGGTTTCCGAGTATACGTTGAAGAGTGCTGGGGATAGAACGCACCCCTGCCTCACTCCTTTCTTTATTTCTATCTCCTTTGTTGTTTCTCCTTCGCACCTGACTACAGCTTTCTGATTCCAGTATAGATGTGCGATGATTCTTCTTTCTTTATCGGGTATGCCGATTTTCTTCAGGATTTCCATCAGCTTTTCGTGCCGTACGCAGTCGAACGCCTTCTTGTAGTCAATGAAACATAGGTACAGCTTCTTGTTGACGTCTCTGCATCTCTGCGCCATCACGTTTAGTGCGCAGATTGCTTCTCGGGTACCGAAGCCATTTTTGAACCCAAATTGTTGACCACCCGAGTTTTCTTCGCATTTCTTGTACATTCTTAGGTGTATAATTTTCAGAAATGTCTTCAGGATGTGAGACATCAGACTAATGGTTCTGTAGTCGTCCAGTCGCTCTGGTTGGGCTTTTTCGGAAGTGTTACAAAGGTAGATTTGAGCCAGTCTAGCTGTAAGACTCCTGTGTCGTATATTTTGTTGAAGAATTTGGTCAAAGACCCTAGCGTGTCTTCGTCGTTCATCAACGTTTTGAGCACTTCTCCGTGAAGTTCGTCTGGACCAATCGCTTTTCCGTTCTTCAGATTCTGGATTGCTTGAACTACTTCTTTGATATCTATTTTCTCTCCGCTGACTACCGGCTCTTGTTCAGGCATTTCGGATCTGTCATCTTCGAATAACTTCTCGACGTACTCTTTCCATCTGGCCAACTTTTCTTTGGTATTGAGTAGGATGTTCCCTGCACTGTCTTTGAGCGCTCCCGGCGCTTGTGATCTTCGGCTACCGGTCATTTCTTTAATCATTTTATGCATGTTAAAGGTGTCGTGACGTTCCTGCATTTTCTCGATTCCTTCGCATTTTTCGTTCAGCCATTCCTCTTTTGTGCTCCAAATTTCGCGTCGTATTAGTTTGTGGAGCCTATTATACTCTGGTGTTTTTCGTTTATTCAACCTGCGTTGCTCCATTAATTGCAGTATTTCATCCGTCATCCACGGTTTCCGTTTCTTCATTACAGTTGTGCCTATGACCTTTTCCTGCATTTCCCTTTGTGCCTTTTTCCATTTCTCCCATGACTGCGTTACGTTCATATCTTCATCTTGATCTCTCAGAACCTTCGCCATTTCTTTGGCCACTTTTCTCCGCATATCTGGGTTCTTCGTTATTTTTCGGATATCGATTCTTTTCGCTGATTTTGGTTTGATCTTCTTCCTGAATTTCAATTTCATTTCGATTACTACTGGGTTGTGGTCGGACCCCACGTCCGCACCTGGGTACGTTTTTGCTGATTTGACGTCTTTTCTGAAGCTTTTAGGCAGCAGAATGTAGTCGATCTGGTTCCTGATTGTTTGATTGGGTGACGTCCAAGTGTATCGTCTACGTTTTGGTAGTTGGAAAAAGGTATTGGTAACGAAGAGTTCACGCTCCGTGCAGAACTCTATCAGTCTTTCTCCACGTTCGTTCCGTAATCCCAGTCCAAAATACCCCACAACGTCATCATGGACTTGTTCGCCTACTTTGGCATTCCAGTCTCCCATGATCACGTTTATTTCTCCGCTTTTGGTGATTTTGAGAATCTCGAGGATTTGGTTGTAGAATTCCTCTATTTCGTCTTCTTCTTTATCTGCCGTTGGTGCATATACCTGGATTAAGTTGAGCGTACGATAATTCGTCTTCATCTGTAGAAGCATACCCTATCTGAGTATGGTATAAACTGCATAACCGATCCCCAACGACTTTCGTTTCTGATCAGTATCGCCACACCGTTTCTGTTTCTGCTGTCGTTTGAACCGGAGTAGTACAACGTCGATTTTTCCATCCTTGTTGTACCGCTTGCAGGCCATCTTACCTCGCTCATCCCGAGTATGTCAATACTCATTCTTTTGCGCTCGGCTTCGACGTTTTGGATTTTTCCTGCTTGATACAAGCTTCGTACATTCCTCGTACCGATCCTTATCAGCTTGTTCATCACTCTGACTTCTCCTCTTCCTACTTCATCTTCATTTTTGGCCAGCGGGGGTATTGTAAGCGCCCTCTCCCCATTTAAGGGGTACCCCGGACTAAGGGCCATATTTAAGTTGTTTCTAGGCATTAATGAAATTTGGGAAAATACTTCAGTGGTTTCCCGTTGCCTTCTGAAGGGTTTATCTTTCGGAGTTTTCCATCTCCTGAGTGTTTTTAGTTGTGAGCGCTTCGTCATTCGGGGGAGCCGGATACAGGTTTTAACCACTTGGGTTGAGAGAGCTACTCTACTGTTCACTCTCTCCCCTGCTCCTTTATCCGTGTTCTTTTATGCTCGATGTTTTGAGCTCGCGTTCACTTAAGCCTCCTCACCACGACAAGGTAAACACAAGCCGAATTACGCAGTATAATCCAAGAAGTCTCCCGCTTTGAAAATTCTCCATTTTAATTGGAAGTTCCCACATCAATCCTAAAGAGTGGCATTTTTAGAAAATGAAAGTAAAAAAACTATGAATGTTGTGAAGAACGCCTGCCAAAATCAGAAAAAGAATCCTCCCTTCCCACAAAGTCCTCCAATGATCCCTCATTTTTGGTTTTCAACTGCCGTAGACACTCTGAAAGCGGAGGCAATTCGCATTTGGCTATGGAATCAAAATGACGAGCTGATCGAGACGGAAAGGATGAAGTTGAAAATTTGTATAGATTTGACTGTTTGAATGTTTGGAAAGCTAATACTTCCAAATCGAATAGTGAAAAAAAGATTTTATTGTTTTTATTTTTATTACAACCTTTCACAATATCAAAATAAATAAATATTAGTGCGCCCATTAGTGATGTCAGATATCGAAAAAATTGCTTATCGATAAATCGACACGTCTTATCGATAATTTCAACCTTTTTTTTTGGGGGGGGGATTATTTAACCCATGAAATTTGAAATTTCCTCGCGTGTATCCCAAATTTGATTCCAAGTTGATGAAAATTTTAGGTTTAAATCAATAAAGTTGATGTGAATAGTTAGATATCAGTATAGTAGGTAACACTCAACTGTAGGTAAAATCCGAAAAGAGAAATGATGAAAAAATTAAAAAAACTGAAACCATAAATTATGTCATTAAAAAAACTTTTCTTTTATTTGGAATTTTAAAAATGAAAAATGAACTTTTGCAAGTGGAAAAGCTTTTACAATGCCTAACCCAACAATTTCGGTTAAAAAATAGTAATTGGTCTTCATTTTTGGGTGACAAACGGTTGCGTTTTTTTAGTTACAAAATTACCGGAACTGGAGAAAACACGTTCAGACGGGTTGCTTGAGGCCGGAATCTGTAGAACCTGAAGTGCAATCTCTCGTAATTCCAAACACGGGTGTTGAGACTAGAAGAAGATAGGGTCAGTGTCCAAGAGTACAGTAGGCTCCTCTAAGAGTACAGTAGGCTCCTCTAAGTACTTGTTCAGTTGAACTGTAGCTGCTACGGTCGATGTTGTGACTTTTTTTTTAATGCTTGTTTTCATTTCTTTTTCGCTGTAATAGTTTCAATAAACCTATAACATATCAAAGTAAGAAACTTGAGAATACAAAATTCAATTTTTATAGCTCTTTATTAAAACTACATTACCTGTTGCTTTTCCTTGGTCAGTCTCATTTGTTGATTCACTTTCAATTGATTCAGAATTCTTGGACAAATCTTAATTTCTGTGTTTATCGATGACAGCTTTCAGAAGCACTGTTGCATTTGTAGCGTTATTATACTCACGAAACCCATCCTGCTTAAATCGAGGATCCAACAATGTGGCCAAACTGATGAAAAATGGAACATGGACCTGCATTACTACCACAAAGTTTGGAAATAAAATTGATTAAATTAAATATCTTACCTTGGATAAAGTCTTTGTTCGTACTGCCACAACTTTGTTTCAATAAAACGTAGAAGCGTATCAGCGAATGATTTTCCAGTTTCAGTAGCGATTTTTTTTTTTTTTTTGGTCCAAATCCGAATACAATATTTCAGTGTATAGAATTATCAAAGAGATACTAGGATAGGTTTCGGCGCCTAAATCAGACGTCGTTGTAGCAAAAAACTGCAAATAAGCGATTATTTCAGGAAGCGCAGAAAGTTCCTCGGGTGTTAAAAGTTGTACAGAATGCGGAAGTCTACTTAGAACCGTTGTAATACAATCGTAAGGCTTGTGTGCTTTATCGATGAGTAATAATGTGGAGTTCCAACGAGTTTCAACGTCTTGAGAGAGAGATGTAAACAAAATGTTTTCGGCTTTCAGTTTTTTTCTCAAAGCAGTCGCTGCTTTGGTGCTTCTATTGAAGAATGCGGTAATTTTTGAGAATATTTGTTCAATTGAAGCTACGGATAAATTACTCTGAGGTTGCAATGCAGATTCAGGCAAAGTATTTGTTTCTACTTCTGGCGCCTCTTCAGGCGGGCAAAATTCCTCGAACATTCTATGACAGAAAATCAAATTGAATTTAGTAAAAGTAATGATTAATCATGAAACTCTGAAACAGTGATGGCAAAACAGAAAAAATTGAAAGCATTTAAAGGGAAAGGAAAAAATAAGACATTTGACATTTGAAAATAACGTTGTCTAAAATGAAAGTTTTTGGAATAAAATTAGAAAAAAAAATTGAATTTTTCACTAAATTTTGATTTTATGCAGACATTATATATCATCCCCCCTCCATAAGGAAAAAATTGTTTCTCCAACACTGATCAAAAAGTTTAAAAACATGTACTTGTCCAATTCGTTGTATTCAGCTTGGTCTAGAACTTTGAAAAATTCGTCAATCTTTTTCCGGTCATTTCCTGGAGTTTCGTCAGTTACTGTCAATGACTGTGGCTTAGTACTAATAATTGCTACCTTAATAACAGACTGCAGCCGGTGTACATAACAGGGTACATGCTTGATTCTCATTTCACGAGCTGTAGCTATCATGTTAGCTGCAGAATCAGTAACCGCAGAATTCACTCCTAGATGAGGATACTTGCTCAGAACTTGTTCCGTTATTATTTGAGCTAATTCCTTTGCCGTGCTGGAAATCTCTGAAGTGAGGATTAGCTTCAGTAAAAAAACAGACCATCTTTCCATTATAGATACCATGGCCAGTCATTCCAAGATATCCTTGATGATTTACGGATGTCCAATCATCTAATTGCAATACTCCTAAGATGAGAAAAAAATAAGAAGTTGAAATGTGATTCATTATAAATAGTAATAAAAATGAGTTATTTATTGTTACTTTAATTCTTTGAGTAAAGCTCCCAACTTCAATCTTGATTGCTGGTAAGTTTTGGGTAACAAAACGTTGGTCAGAGTTCCTCTACTAGGAATTGGATATCTAGGGTCTAACTCGTGAACAAACTCTTGGAAACCAATATAATCAACAATAGAGAAGGGCTGGAAATCCTTATACATCAGAGCTACTAATTTTTCATCCAAAATTTGGCGTCATGTACTTTTTGCACCGTATGCTGTCTTTCGTTTTTTCATCATTTTTCTGAGCGATATTTGCATCATTCCTTTCTTCTGCTTTCGTTCCTTTTCCTTACAATTTGAACTTTGTACCTTCGTTACCTCCTGTTCCTGTGCTTGTGCTTCAGTATCAGTATCTTTCTGAGACACTGACACAGCAGTCTGTGAGAGAGGAGGACTATCATTCGGAAGACCATCAACACCGCCGCTTTTATTTTTATTTACTACTTCTTCATCGCTACTTTCAGTGCTTTTAGAATTTGGAACATTATCGCCAGATTTCTCTACAATTTCGTCCCACTGTTTTGGATGCTCGGTCTGGAGATGATGCCTACTATTCGTTGTATTGGAATTTGATATTGTTGCATCGCAATAATTGCACTGGTTATATCTCGGGTCATCCCGGCATTTAGTTACACCATTGCGGATGATCGATTTTTAGAAATTCACAACCATGAAAGAAAAATTGAAGGGAATAGTGAATTCTTTAATTACTTAATAAAAGCACAATTAAATTAAAATTTTGAAAAGTGATTAATATGTAACCTTGGAGAAAAAAAAAATATATATATACTTATGTAGGCGCACACAGAAGGAGGTTTCACATGTTTAGACTTAGATGGAAGTAAATATGGTTTAGCTTTTTCTCGGGCAGATCTAGCGAATGGCAATACACTTTGTTTAAGACTGAGAGAGCGAGATATTTGTGTTGGTGGTATTAATGTCGATGGTATTGGCATTGGCCTTTTATCTGTTGGTTGTTTTGTACTGGTAGACGTAGATGTACATGTTGATGAAGGAGCATCAGAAGAATTTTGAACTCTGAAGTCATCATTTACGAAGTCTGAATAGTCTATTCAAATTTCAATTAAAACTAAACCATTTTCAGATGAATGCAGAAGAAAATAATTCGGTACTTTCATTTCAGCATGTAAACTAACTTACCATTTTTGATTCCATTATAACGCACTGTGCACTGATTGAAATTGAAATTAGTAGATTCAATAAATCTCGAAATGTGAAAATATCTATTCGTGTAAGTATTCGTTTTGTTTCACTTCCAGCATTTCACACGAGAATTACATACAAATTAATTTTCATTAGAAAGAATTGAAATTGAAACGCAAACAACTAACAAAAACTATCGCCAATGAGAATCTATTATCAAATCAACTGAATCTGAATGGTTCGGACTTGTTCGGTCGCGCAGTTCACAGGCAACGCAATTTTTTTGGCTTTTGCGTTGAAGCGTGGCCGAAGGCCGAGCGACGGTTCGTCTTCGTTATGTCTCTTTGATTTGTAATCAACATTGTTTTGCTACTCTCTTTTCTAATTTTACTCTCAACCCGCGCCCTGGAATCCGCCCTTTCGAGTATTACTTCAGAGACGTCGGGGAAGCTGTTGGAGCTGTCTTAGCCTTTCTCTTCTTGCCGAAAAACCGGCCTAGGTTGAAATGTAGCGAGTTGGTAGGTGGACTCGAACCCGGGACCTCCGGATTTGCAAGACCAGCGCGCTATCCACTCGGCCAACCAGACCCCTTGTTTTAATGTTCAAACCAACTTTCACCCTTCCTGTTCCAGTTCTTTGACCATCATTTGGAGGTCCTCTTTGCCCCGGGCTATCAAGGCGACATCTTCCGTAACCCGTAAATTATTTAACCTGACAAATTATATAAAACTTCTTCCAATAAGCTGTTGAATAGATTTGGTGATAAGGGGTCCCCTTGTTTTACCTCTCTATTAATTTCGAAGTATTGCCCCGTTTTGTCTACACGCGCCCTTTCTTTGGCATTTTTGTACATTTTTTAAATTAATCACATCATTTTATTGGGAACCCCTTGTCTCCGTAGAGCCCTCAGCTGTGCAGGTAAGGAGATCGAGTCAAAAGCTTTTTGAAAGTCTATCAATAATATCGTTAATCCATAGGCAGCACACTATCTAAGTAGTAGTTGCCATTTGAGTTAACTTTTCGTATGCCATGAGGTGCGAGTAGTTTTCCTGATCTTTGTCGATGATTTTACCAAGGCCGTCATAGATTTTATCAGTGGCATTGTTGGGCGACTGCGTGGTGGGCGCGTAAATACTGATGATTGCGGGGAAGTTCCTCTTTCCAGTTTGTGTTCTCAACTTAATGATCTGCCTGATTCTGGATCAAGAAGCTCCACTAGACTTCTAGTGAATAAGTTTCTTATAGCAGTGGCTACACCATTCATTCTCTTTCCAGTTCCTTTTCCTGACTGATAAAAGTTGTAGTTCTTCTCTTTGAACTGTTCAGTTCCGTGATGCCGGATTTCACTAAGTGCAGCGAAGTCCAGATTATATCTACAGGGTGGCACTTTTCTAGAAATCCTGGAAGTTAAGGAAAAGTTAGGCAATTTTGAAGAAAATTTTATGATGTGACAGCATTGTACAATTTTCTCTGTCAGACTCATTTGATTTTTTTTTTTTTTTTTTAATAATTTATTTATTACGAAAAAGTTGAAAAATGGACTGGAAAAGTCAGGGAATTTTATCTTCGGGAAAAGGTGGACACCCTGATGTAGCTAGGTAGCTAGCTCTTGTTCAATAATGGCTGATCTTTCAGGCTGCTGTATAGTCCGAGCATTCCTGGCTTCAATGCTCATTCCACCCCTGAATCTTTTGAAAAGTGCTGTAGTCCCCTCTCGGAAATCCGAACGGGAGGGGGGGCTATTTTATCTGCGGAATCTTGTACAGCAGTTGCAAGACACATGTTGTTAACCAGATGTATGCGCAAAATTAACGGTACTTTTGCACTGAGGGCACCGTATTTCCCACAACCATAGCATGCTTATTCGATGGCAAGACGGATCAAGATGATCGGGCAGTGCTCTCTAACTTGCGTGAGAGAAACATTCGCCCATCTAGCTAGGGCCTTAGATGCCTCTGTACTTTATTTGCTTACGAGTTCCACTGCGAGCCTGTTCCTGTTTCTGTCCGGGAACGCAAGTGGTAACGTGCCCGCTTCACAATCCTCGCGTTTGGGGTTCGAGTCCCACCAACGCCAGAGAGCTTGTGATATTCGAATACTTCCACTAACCTCGCGACTAAAGTATCAGTCGAGGTGGAAACATAACGCGTTCTTTGACCCTCGCCAGTTCACCCGAACAAGGCATTAAAATCGCAGGATGTATTACCACCAGAGATCAGAAAAATTGGTACCGTGCGTGTGCGTGTCGTGAACAGCTTACTCAGCATCGCAGGCGCACGTCATCAGACCAGGAGAGATGGCGCGCGGCACCCTGGCGTATAAGGTCGAGTTGCCGATCCAAGCGGTCCTTGATACGCTGGGGCGCGGGAAGGTAGCGCTTGGGTGGAGCAATTGTAGGGTCCGCTCGCTCGAGAAGACAAGGCAGGTGACACGGTGTTACCGGTGCCTGGAAGTAGGACACGTCGCCAACAGATGCGCAGCGATAGCCAGCATAGGAAACGTGTGCTACCGATGTGGGGGGACCGGCCATAAGATCGTGCAGTGCTAGCAACCCCCCCCCCCCCAGTGCCCGTTATGTAGCCGGGTAGAAGGGCGCGACCGAGCAGACCCATCCCTCCTGACCAACGTATTCAATCGCGCGTTGCAGGAGAGGACATTCCCTAGCAGATGGAAGACGGCACGGCTGGCACTGATCAAGAAGCCAGGAAAGCCAGATGGCCAGCCGTCCTCGTACCGGCCTATTTACCTGCTCGACACCGTCGGCAAGGTGTTTGAGCGTACCATCGTGGATAGGCTGGCAGAAGACGATCTCGAGCAGTCATTACGGACTTAGAACTGGCCGCTCGACTGCGGACGCCGCGCTGAAGTTGAAGAGTTTGGCGCAGAAGGCGATCCGCGAGCGGCAGTTCTGCGCGGCGGTCAGCCTCGACATCAAGAACGCGTTCAACTCCATTCCGTACACGCGTATCATGGAGGCGTTGGAGTTGGCGCGGGTACCTGGTTACCTCGTGCGCATCATCAGGAGCTACTTCTCCGGCCGCCGGATAGAGATGGTGTCGGCGGCCGGACCAATCACACGGGAGATGACCTGCGGCGTTCCTTAGGGATCAGTACTCGGACCTACCCTGTGGAACGTTGCCTTCTACGGGATGCTGAGGCTGGCACTACCACCAGGCGTAAAGCTGATCTCTTACGCCGACGACACACTGGTGGTGTGCCAGGCGGAGACGACAGCAGACGTCACGCGACGAGTGAACCAGGCGTTAGAGGTGCTGACCCACTGGATCGAGTCGGCAGGGCTGTGCTTAGCGGTTCAGAAGACAGAAGCGGTTTTGTTCACGACGCGACACAAGTACAGCCCACCCACCTTTGTCCTGAAAGGTGTGGAGATTGGGCTCTGTACAGCCCTGAAGTACCTGGGGCTGTAGCTCGACGGGAAGTTGCATTTCGGAGAGCACTTCCGACGGGCAGCTGAGAAGGCGGATCGAGTAGCCGGGCAGCTGCCCCGTCTGATGTCGAACCTAGAGGGGCCGAGAGAGCAGCGACGAAGGATGTACGTGAACGTCATCATGTCGGTCCTCCTATACGGGGCGCCAGTATTCGCCGACGCCATCGATATACCATACAGGAGAGCAGAGATGGAGAAGATCCAGCGAAAAGCCGCGATGAGGTGTGTCAGTGCGTACCGCACTGTTTCTTCGGATGCAGTAGGCGTGTTAGCGCGTATACCGCCGACCGAACTCAAGGTCGGCGAAATTGCGGCGGTATACGGTGCGAAGAAGAAAGCGAAGACGAAACGGGAGGCACTTCGGGTCAAGCGAGTTATCCAGCAGGACACGCTTCGGAAGTGGAAGGACGCGCTCGCCCATTCGACCAAGGGCGAGTGGCCCCGAGCGCTGGTACGCGACCTCGACGGATGGGTAGGAAGAACGCACGGAGCGCTTAACTTCCACCTTACCCAAGTATTAAGCGGCCACGGGTGCTTCGGCATGTACCTACATCGGATGTCGATAGCGCCGAGTCCCGTGTGCGCGCGCTGTGATCGAGGGGCGGATGACACATCTTGGCACACCCTGTTCGAGTGTGAGGCCTGGGAGCAGGAGAGGCGCGGGACGGCCACAACAGCGATCGATCCCGGCGGCGACGATGAAGAAGAAGACGACGACGTCGGCGTGATCAGCCGTCTCGCGCCGGACACCCTGGTTCCGGAGATGATGAAGAACGGAAGCAGTTGGAACCGGGTGTCGGCCTTTGTCTCGGCCATCATGAAGAAGAAGAAGATGCAGACGGAGTGGTCGAGACAGAGGGCCGGCGATTCACCAAGCTCGGCCCACACCATCGAACAGGAACAGAACTCTGTACCATCGTAGAGAAGAGCTGCTGCAGCTGCACTGCGGACCCACCGGCAGAGCTCATCCGTCGTCGTCACCTGCCTGCGTCGACATACGGACCAAGACGAGAAGGTGAGGGGTGAGTGAAGAGAGGCAGCGAGTCCGGCCGTGGGGGACCTGAAATTTCCAGGCGAGCGCTCTGGGAGTGCGGACCTCGGTCAGTAGGGAACCCCATGATGGCCCTGGTAGAACGCGTGCACCGTTCCGGCACGTAGAAATGGGGGCTCGGGCCCGGCCCCAAGGCGTCCCTCCGGTCACTGACGCGATGCTCGAAAGGGTAGTTCCTATGGCCGGGGGTGCAGTGTCATAGGGGCCACTTTGGCATGCGTGCATCGCCATACGTCCCACCACACACTATCGTGAAACACGAAGCTAGTAAGCGAACTAAGGCTGCACATTCTTCGGTACAGAAACAGAAAACTCTAGCGTAGCCAAATTGTGGGGAAAGCAACGGCAAACTACCCCGACTAACCTGCCCAGGAGAGCCACGCGTCCGAAACCGCGACCGCCGGTGTCCGGCATCGGATACGGCGCGTGAAGAAATAGGTCCAAAAAGGGAGGACACCATATTTCAAATACCCCTGGATCCGCCAAAAGGGTCGCGTTCTCGGTTTCACCAACGAGAACAATTGCTGATTTTTCAAAATCAGCTGAAAACCAGCTCTGTATGACTTTCGTCGAAATTCGCGCCTTTTTTGGGTTAAATTGAGTGGACTACTCGGTGACGTGACCCGCCAAGTACCGTCGGTCGTGTGATTTCGAATTTTCAGACCGAGAACTTGCGGCAGCGTATGTTTCCTCAACACTCGGCGCCGTTATCGTATCCTCTGTACCGTAACCGCCGGATAAGTTCTGTCTACGTGCGGCGTCGATTCTATTTTCACAGTCAGGAAAAGAAGAATGTAAAAAGCGTGTTCGTCGCGGCTAACAAATCAGGTTCTCTCGTTCACCTACCGTATCTCGACAAACGTGTGAATTATCGCCGTTTACAACGTCGAGTTGTACTACCCGAAACTGTCGACTGAAATGTCAAGACTTTGGTATCTTTTGAGCGGTTTTACGTACAAAAAACCTTTTTCTACTTTTCTACATTCTTCGCCTTAAATACATCACCACTTCCAAATGCTACACGTAAAATTCGAAAAGAAAAGGAAGGCAAAAAAATGTATCGCGTACGTCGACGCGATAATGAAGAGAGCGAAGCGAGCAACGATATCTTTGCTGGAAAAGTGGAGCAACGAAAATAATAGATACTGGAATATCTCGTTCATCGAATGTATGTTTTTGCCTCGTGCTTTTTCTCGTCTCTTTTTTTTTTTGTGCTCTCGGTGTCATAGTTATCGATGAATGATGTTGAACGCACTTTGTACATGCGAAACGGTGATTCTTTTTTCATATAAATTCATTTTCATCTCATGATTCGCTGAGCGAAAAGAAACATACGATAGTACGTACACGATTTCGTACGTCGATCACCTTTGCATCTCTCGTATGCGACGACAGCGCTAAATGGAGGAGCGCGTGTGTGAAATGAATTATTAATCATTTGCAGGACGTCGCAGTGGATTGCTGTTTGATTTCGAGATGAAGGTGTATCGTCAGTACTTGGTCGATTGGCCGGAGTCTGAGGGATCCGGTCAACCGTCGCTCACATGACAGCAAACAGCAACAAACACTCGTTTCAGCGACATCGAACCCCCAGATGACTTGAGTATGCCTGCCAGACAGGAGACATGTATGAAACGCTGTCCAATGATCTCGAATTCGGCTCCGTTTTCCACCGGCAAGTGTGGGAATTACGTTTCTAGTGAACATTGAGGTGAGAAAGACTCAAAGAGACGTAGAACGGAAGGGAGAATCCAAGCCACGAACACCAGAGTACCGAAAAAGAATTCGAACTCAAAACTAAATAAGGGATACCGGAACACAAAATTTGCGAAGAACCTAAAGGCGAATGTAGAAAGTCAGTACAACTGTCAAGACCGGCCGAGTGCTGTTCAGACATGTCACGGTTATGTGGAACCTCGTGCTCAATCCGTACGACTAAATTAGAATGTATTTTACTTGGTAATCCATTGTGGAACGTATGGCGATGGACGCATGTCCAGTTGGCGCCCCAGACACTGCATCCCTGGCCCCGGAAACTGCTTTTTCGAGTATCGCATCAGTGACCAGAGGGATGTCTCGAGGCTGGCCCGGTCTCCCATTTCGCCTCTCTGCTTCGAATTCGCGCTGTCTTGTCAGGGCCACTATAGAACACCCTACTGATCGAGGCAACGTTCATCCAGTATTAACGTGGGATTCGGGTGCCCTACAGCCGGATGCGTTTCCTTCCTTCACTCACGCCCTCGTTTTGGTACGCGTGGCGACGCAGGAACGTGGTGATGGCAAGGTGAACCCTTCCGGGGAGTCCGCAGCCGCTGTGGCACTTGGTGGTACAGAGTCGTTGTGTTGAGTGTGGGCCGAGCTTTGTTCATCGGCTTTCTGCCATGCCCACTCTGTCTGCATCATCTTCTTCATGATGGTCGAGACAAAATTCGACACCCAGTTCCATCCGCTTCCACTCTTCAGCAGTTCCGAAACCAAGGAGTCTGGCTTGAGACGGTCGATTACGCCGTCGCTATCGCTCGTGTTACCGTCAGGATCAATCGCTATTACCGGTCTGGGTTTTTCCTACTTCCAGGCCTCACACTCGAACAGGAGGTGCTAGGGGTTGTCCTCCGCCTCTCGATCATAGTACGTGCACACGAAAATCGGCGTTATCGTCATCCGATATAAGTAAGTGCCGAAGCACCCGTGGCCGCTCAGAACTCGGGTCAGGTAGAAGTTCAGTTCTCCATGGGACCTGCTTGGCCACTGATCGAGGTCGTCTATCGGCGCTGGAGTCCATTCACCCTTGGTCGACTGTATGAGTGCGTCCTTCCGCTAACGAAGTGGTGATGGACTGTTGGATGTCCAGCTTGAGCCGAAGTGCCTCCCGTTTGGTTTTCGCTCTCTTCTTTGCTCTGTATACCTCCCCTACTTCCTCGACCATGAGTTCGACCGGTGGTATAATCGCTAGTCTTCACCTAACCTGCTTTGAAACATATAACTATGTTGACTAATTTACCTTACCATACAGTAATGGTAGAAATGTTGACTGCCCGGTTCCATTTTTCAAGAAGAGAATAATCATCAAGACTCGTTTACATGAATTAAACTCATTAAGAATCTCGAGGATTCGTTAAGACTCCCAGCAAGAATATATGAAGACTCGACTACGAGTAAACTAGGTCTTGTCCAGACTCCGGTTAGACTGATGTGACTCATTAGAATTCGTTCCAACTCTATGGAGACTGCTGATTCATCAACTAGTCGTATCTTTACCTGAAAATACTAGGAGATGGAAGCTCTTTACCGTTTGGAGTTCCATAGAACTCAAAAAGAAGTCATTCTTAAACGATAATTACAGTGTGCTCACTTATTCACCCTACTGTTTTAGAGCAACATTATGGGGTAACTTTCCTTAAAGTGATAGTATTTCCCACCTTTATATCGAGATATTCTTCAGAATTCAGTTTTTTTTTTTCTTGTCTATTTTATTTATTTACTTTATTTTTATTTACACTGATTTATTCGAACCGATCCCGGTTGTAGGTGGGGTCGTCATACACTTGGTTTCGAGCATGGGCGTCCTCGTCCTCTTCCACCATCCCTAATGCCTTCTCACCCTGCCTCATAACATCCCAAATTCTCTTGTCAACTCGTCCTTCCACCTTGTCGGCGGTCTACTTCTTCTTCTCTTTCACTTCCTTGACGACCATTCTTGGTTACCTTCCTCTATTTTTGAATCTTCCCTGGTTTTATTTTATCTTTTATTCACAAGAGCGACAGTCGTGAGGTGCACCTGAATGAGAACCCTAACGCTCCACCCGACACGTTCAAAAACCATAACGTAACGCTTCCCTGACCCGAAGACAGTCCGTATGATTTAGCTCTTCATAGTGGCGATTGAGTTCAGTGGTTGACATTGCCATGGAAATTTGCTTTTCTTTCACCCATGGGTATACTTGAGCGAAAACTGATTTTCATGAATAGGCGAAAATAAGAGATTTCAGAAAAATGAAAAACTGGAGAAAAAAACTGTTCCATGTACAAAATGTGTAAAAAAATTAATTTTTTTAATAACTTTTTTTTGGTGAATTTTTTGATGTTTTAATAGTTATTGTTATTCTGAGCGGAAACAAATCCAACAAATCAAAGATCATAAAAATCAGTCTAGCCGTTCTTGAGACATAATTGGTGTAAATAACCTAACTTTGTTTTCATGTGGCCTGGAATCATGAAATGTGCCTCTTGTGTGAAAACAGGTTTTGTGATACATGAGTGTAAAGATGGGATGGTGGTAGTGGTGCGCCCAGATGTACATAGCGTGTACATCTGTGGTGGTGTGTTAACGCGTTGATATGACAACTGCGTGTCAAACTTGTTTTCTCTGTCATTCCTTTAGGCCCGTTTCACACAACACCATGTAAACGGATTTCTCTTAACTTTTGACGTAATTTTTAAATGCAATTTGTGGAAAAACTAATGAAGATAGGAAGCTACAATTTGTTTCATTCGAAAGAGCGTGATTTTTTCTATAAGAATTGCCAAGAAAGTGGAAAATGATTTTTTGATGCGAGAGGCACATTTCATGATTCCAGGTCACATATAGATGTTGTGAAAAGAGAAAATCCTATCAGCGATTTAAAAAAATTAATAATAAATGATTAAATAAATAAAAAAATGCATAGGCCCACTTTTTAATTGTCATTAGGCATATGAAATAATGGTCTAATAAAAAGTCCAATATTTTCTATTTTTAAATCTGGTAGACACCCTGTTCCATCTTCATCAAGTTGTACCTCAGCCAATTTTCATGCTAAAAAGCTCGTTAGCGTTTTATTTTGTAGCAAATCGCCTTTACTTTCATAATAATGTGTATATTATTTACATACTTGACAAGTAGTTACATATCCCAGTTTTGATTTTTTTGTATTTCTTCAGTTAAAAAGTTATGATAGTTTTATTATTATTTTTTTTGTGTCCACCTTTAAGAGGGCGTACCTTTGCCAGCTCTCATGTTAAAAGGCTCATCTCGGTCTCATTTTGAAGTTGCAGTCGCTCCCCCCCCCCGTACCAATAACTCCATATCGACAATGCGGGACCGTTTCTTGGGCACGTACACTTTGTGGACAATATTTTGTTTTCCACCATGTAACGGGATCAGCTTTTCTATCGCGAGTTATTAGGATAGAGTTTTTTTCCCTTCTGTTTTGTCATTTTCAATATTATTCTTCCACGGTCGTTATATTGTTTGTCGTACATCTGGCTGGCCATATTTCGCCACCTCAATTCTGTACTCGGAGCCGGGCATCAGAAAAATTTTATTGTTCGAGACGCTATGATTAATTCGCCAACTGGTGTCGAATTACTAGCTGGACCCTATTGTTTAATCGTACGACGAAGTAGGAACGCATTTTCCGTCTCACTTTTTTCTATAGTATGCTTATTCATTGGAATGCCATGTAGTCATTTTTGTTGATCGCGAATATTTGCTTATCGTATGTTCGGTGAATTATTGTATCATCCATTTTTATGTAGTCTACGAGTATATAAGTCGTCTTCGTCAAAAGAATCGGATTTTTGACCAAGAAAAAAGGTGAAAGAGTGAGATGAGATATGGAAAAGATGAAGAGGCAACCATGATGGCAGTATTGAAGGGAATAATGAGACTGATACGCGTGTATTCAGTCGGTACGATGCCGAGGAATTTTTTTTTTGTTATATGTTCACGTTAGGTTGCGAAGAAGAATAACAAACACGACCGTTAGATTTTTAATTAAATTAAGCCGCTTAACGGGAATCGACAATTCGATTTTTGTATTAATCGTTTAATCGACCCGTCGTCTTCTACGAGTATCTTTTCTTTTTACAGAGAACAGAAGCGACTGCTGCGCGATTTAGAAAATGAATCCCGAAATGGCCATGGTCGTGAAGAGAAACGAGGAACGGGAGGCGCTGAGAAGCGTCATACAGCAGTGGAATGCCAATCGACTGGATCTGTTCGAGCTGTCGGAACCTAACGAGGTAGGCTTTCTTCCGGTTGACGGGTTCGATGTGCACGTGGGGCGGAATTCCAGGGGAGAATTTGTACCTGTCCGCCCCTTAAGATTCTCGGAACGGCTAAACGGTCGCGAAGTTGAACAGGGTTGACGTGTATTGCTGGGATCTACTGTACAAAGACAGATGAGGGAAAATGGTCAAAGAGGAGGTTCCCTAATCAGCATACCATATATGCTTACAACAAGAGTTCAGGGAAGGAGGGGTATAGGAGTTAAACCTCCCGAAATCAATTTTACCGAAAAATCTAGAGAACTTTTACTGGCACGAAAACTGTTTCAAGCAAAAACCGTGGTACATCGGATTTTCCACGTGGTGTACTCGTATATTTTATCGCATCTTACTTGCAGACGTTATAGAAGGAGAGGGTGAAGTAGTATGTGGCCGAATTCGGACCGGGCAAATTGTAGGTTCGCTAGCATCGATTGAAGAAGAACTGATAAGGAAAAGGGGCGAATTCAGCGCAGCAGTTTATGGCAATTTTAATGTTTTTAAGAAATATCTTGAGAATGAATGCGGTTAACGGAAAATTGAAAAGAACATGCCTTGTAGCAAATGAAATTTCTTTTCAGATGAGCTCATTTTTATCGAAATCCGAGTGATTTTCTTTTTCGTATTAAAATAGCATTGCATCGTTGTTGTTGTTGTTGTTGGTCCGGTCCGAATAAAGCCTCGGGCCAAGGAAAGAGTGTTAGCCCGTGCGAAGGTGGGACAAAAGAAATTGTTCCAATGTTGCGATGACCTATGCTAAAAACTTACGTACGGATAATTAGACTGACAACATTTACAAAATTTCACTGTAAAATACTAAATATGTATTCAAAAGCTTTGTCCAAGAAGCTGAAAGTTTCAGAAGAATTTAAGTATTGTTCAAGCCTGTTTCAGGCTGAGTTGAAAATCTGTCTGACTTATCCGAACTCGTTCTAAACTCTTCAAAACTCTAGCAATAATATTTATGACATAAGACTTTCTGAAACTATTCTAGACATGTTTTAGACTTTCTTCCACTACTTCGGACTCAGTTAAGGTCGTTCCCTGCCTGATTTAAACTGTTTAGAATTATTCCAGCTCCGATTGAGACTCGTCGGAACTCTGTAGGACTGCGTACAGACACGCTACGATACTTCTAAGACTGTTTCACCACTTTGTAACACTCTTGTTCAGAACTTCTTAGGATTCATACAGGCAGGTTTAGGTTTATTTAAACCTTCTTTGCCAATTAGGTTTCAACCCGAGCCCTGGAATCCGTCCTTTCGAGCATTACCTTAGAGACATCGGGAAGCTGTTAGGACTGTCGTAGCCCTCTTCCCTTCTGGCCGAAAAACTGGCCTAGGTCGAAATCTGGCGAGTTGATAACGTGGGCTCGAACCCGAGACCTCCGGATTCCGAGACCAACGCGCTATCCACTCGGCCAACCAGACCCCCAAGGCTTATTTATTTAAACCTACTTAAAACTTCTTTAAGACCCTTCCAGAGATAGTTTAGATCTTCCGTGGTAGAACTGGGTGGAGGCTAGGTATCCCTTGAGAAATCAAAAATTCTGAAATTTACTGTTCCTTTCCCGGAAAAAGTGTTCCGCAGCCTATGATCTAGACTCTTCCATACTTGTTCGAGATTATCTTGAATGCTTTTCCAGGCTATTTCAGGTTCTAAGAAGACTCTTTCCAACTCTTCCAAATTTCTACGTGACTTGAAGAACTATGAATCTTTTTAAAGACTTCTCTAAATCTATTTAAAACGCTTTAAGGCTTAAGAAGTTTCGTCCTGGCGAGTCCGGATGGGTGTTAAATAGTCTTCAGTAAAGCTTGCAGAGTCTTGAATTAGCCTGTCAAGAATCTTGAAGATGTTTGACCAACTTTGGAAGAGTTAGAAACCGTATTTGAAGATACTGACTGAACCGCGTAGCTCCTTCAGTAAAACCAAAATTTTCAATATAAACTTCCACATGGTATTCTAATACCAAGATGCATCATTCTAGTTTGGATCATCAGTGAATTTTGAATAAGAGTTTCCTTCAAAAATTCTAATACCTTGAAGGGTGACGAAGGCTCCTTCCCTTGAGATATCCATTCTTTTGCTAGAAAAAATGCCTCGCTCTCAAGTGATATTTGACCAAAAACGTTGTGAATACTGAACTCAGTTTTGAATACAAAAATGAAGTTTTGTACTTCTGGGGAAGGAGGAAGAGCACAAAAATCTTATGATCACAATATTGATATCATTTTGTGGATGTGAAGGTTGCCATCAATCCTGACTTAATGGAACGGGGAAGGGGAAAAGCTGATGTTTGTAAAAAATCTACGAGCATAATGTGTGACCTGGAATCATGAAATGTGCCTCTTGTGCGAAAACAGGTTTTCGAGATAAATGAGTGTAAAGATGGGATGGTGGTAGTGGTGTGCACAGATTTACAAAGCGTGTACATCGGTGGTGGTGCGTTTGCGTGTTGCTATGACAACCGCGTATCGAATTCTTGTTCTCTGTCATTCCCGTGGGTCCGTTTCACACAACGCCATGTAAATGGATGTTTTTAAACTTTTGACGTAATTTTAAAATACAATTTGTGGAAAAACTAATGAAGATAGAAAGCTGTAATTTGTTTTGTTTGAAAGAGCGCGATTTTTGCTGTAAGAATTGTCGAGAAAGTGAAGAATGATTTTTTGACACCAGAGGCACATTTCATAATTCCAGGTCACATATTATTGTTAACTCATTTATCAAAAGGTTCTCACGGATTCGCTTTTCTTCGAACAGAGGTACATTTCATGATTTTAGGTCACGTATGGATGTTGTTATCCACATGTTGAGCGTAGCTTGAATTATGTTTGATCTTGATTTATTCTAATCTGATATGGAAATTGAGGTTCCTGCGATGCGTTAGAGGCTGAACGTAGTATGGATATTGTTCCTCCGATTTTGAGAGCCGGGTCGTTTAGTTCAATTGTTTTAGTTTTAACCTAATATGAAGATTGAAGCACCTTTGGTGGCGGGGTGGGCTGCAAATAGGAGAAGTATGCAAATGCAATAAGAATATCGATTTTTTTTTTGCTTTGAGGTTCGCGAAAGCCATTTTGGATATCAATGTGAACTTAAGTTGAACACTGAAGGAGGTGGGTGGGTTCCAGAAGTGTGCAAAACTTTACCAGTTGCTATAATAAGTTTCTCGTGAATGAACTACATGCCATACAGCGAGTCTGCAATTTTGAGTAAATGTATCCAATGCCCGTTTACATGGCAGCATAGGAATCTCGTGAAATCAGCAATGGACGTGTAGAACCGGATAGGTAAGTAATAGGATTTTGAGATTTGTGACACAGGTCAATGAACTTTCACGAACATCTACGGAAGTTTTAAGGTTATTGAGTATGGATTTCGGCCTCGTGTTCGGTCGATATGAGTCAGGATTGAACCCGTATCGTCTCATTCTTTTCATCTAATTTACACATTTGACCTTGACTGTTTCTCAACAAGAGCAGATGACTGAATCAGAATGCTCACGACGTTTCCTGACTTTCGACTATACTCGTTATGTGTATTGGCGAATTCACGTACCTTTCCTAATTTTAACCTGTTCTCTGAAGGTTCTGTGAAGAAGTTGATTTGCGTAAATGTGAGGCGCTCGATGAAAAGATACCATATGTCGGTTCCTTTTTCGGATTTTAACGGAAACTATTTCTAAATAGACCTGATATTCCAAGGTTACGAACGAATTATGATCTACTGGGTGGTGTTCGGGAAACGGTACCATAAGTCGCATCAATCTTGTTTACATTCGTGCGCACGTTATCACTACAGCTGCGCATAGTAATTGTCGCGTAACGTTGTATGGTGCGAAAGAGCGTAGAGTAGTTCACTTAATTCGATATGTAAGTGTAGAAGCTAATTCACATTGGACACCGAGACATTGACTTTTTTGCGTATTTTTCTGTTCTACAATTTTAAGCGCATTTTTCTCTGAATTAAGATTTTATGTCCCTAAGCTGCTTTTATTTCCGTCTCAGTGTTACCAGAACGGCATTTTCGCTACTAGATCCAGAATTTTTCGTTTTATCATCTCAGTTTTCATTGGAGAACATATTTTGAACGGATTTCAGCAGAATCTTTTTGAAATCTATCAATATCTAGCCGAATTTGGGACATTGCAGCAGAATTAAGTTCTCACTTCTGACAACACTATTTTGTATTGAAGCTAGAGACTTAATTTTTCCCCCAATGAAATGAAAGTACATTTGTTCTCTATCAGATTCTACCAGAAACTCAAAAATAAATTCTCCGACATACGGTACCTTTTCATACAGCGCTTCATAAATTATTGATAGATTGGATCTAGCACGTGCGGCATATCGTTTCACTATTCCAGGTGCCGGGTCCAGTTCTCTAGACGGTTTTCTCGTACCTTCTACCCAAGAGGATTCCAACCGGGGTCCGGAGTGCTGGCTCATGTAGGCCGAGCCTGAGGCAGGAACACTGGCTCGCTCATACAGGTTGAACATGATGCAGGAGTACGTGATCTTGAAAGTGCTTCCAAATTCTTCTACTTCGGATACCTGGTGCAGTTCGATTTACGCAGTATGTGTGTCTCGGGCATAGGTGGGTCGGTGTCTGTACTCTGCACACGAAATACTTGAGTATCATATATACAGGTAATGAACGAGCGTGGTTGTCAACGACCGCGTGATCCGAGCACGTCCTCGTCTCTCCACTTCGCCTCGTGTCCCTTTTTTCGCCGGATCTCATTCACAAGCTTTTACCGCATCTTCGCATTCCAATTCGCGTTCTCACACGCATTTTTTTTGTGTGTGTGATCCGCGCGTATTCTTGTCGTATGTGTATTTCTCGGAGGCCTGACCGTCGTTGGCGAAAATTAATTTATTAGAACGTCAACGCGAACGTTCGTAGAACGTCCAGGCTGTACGGTACACGCGTGTACGGCACTCGTGAGGCTCTCCAGAGGAAGAACGTGAGGAGGAGCAGCAGGTCCGAAGACGACCCGACGGCGAAAAAAGAGGCGACTGCAGCGAAAACAAATATTTGGTGGCGAGTCGGTATTCGAAACGGTACCTGTTTCGTCGTGTAATTAACGTGTTTGTTTTTGTCGGCGTCCGAAGTTGGTGTGTGTATGTGTGTGTGTATATATATGTGTAAGTGATGTGTGACAACGCGAAGATGATGCGAAATTTGGTGCGGCAATTTCACCTTTGCACAAGGATCGCGTATACTTGGGGAAAGGTTAGTACGTTCGAGAATTTTTTTTGTCTTGTTTTTCGCGTATTCGCGCGTATTTACTTACCCGGTGATTAGCGCGTGCTCGAGGAGTGTGAAGAGGTCCGCCGATCTTGACCGTGACGCGGCGGCTTTCGGCGACCGCGCGGAGAAATTCGCCGCGTCGTGGGCATCGATGGGCGAAAGCGGTTGAGTGCTTTGGCCGACTCTGGCGGCATCGTATCGCGAGAGCCGAAGACGGGACTCGGTCCTTCAACTCTGTGTATTCCCTGCAGCGAGGGGTCTGGTTGGCCGAGTGGATAGCGCGCTGGTCTCGGAATCCGGAGGTCCCGGTTCGAGTCCACGTATCAGCTCGCTACATTTCGACCTAGGCCGACTCTTCGGCAAGGAGAGAAGAGGGCTAAGACTGCCCTAACAGCCTCCCTGACGTCTCTGAGGTAATGCTCAAAAGGGCGGATTACAGGGCTCGGGTTGAGAGCAAAAATTAGCTGCACCGTGATCTATCCACGCGCTCTGTATACGTCCCTTTGTTCCTGTCTGTCTTTCCTTGTTTGCCGCTTCTCCCACACCGGGTATGCTAAAACCCTTGATCGCTGCCATCGCCGGAGAAAACTGAAGGAACGATCCAGAATCATTTGTGGAATTCTTTTGTTTGCTGGCGTGGGTGTACGGGACGCGCGATGAGACTTGTAAAGGAAAAGTTGAGTCGAAAATACTCTGGAAGTATTGATCTGTGGAAATGTCTCTTTGAGTCTCGAAAAAGCTAGCAAGAATCTTAAAGTGTCCCAAACGGTCGTGAACAAGTGATCTGCGTGTCTTGAAGTGTCTTCTTCTTCTTTGTCGTCGTTCACTCGGTTACGGGATGTTGTAGACTAACTTCCTCCAGGCCTCTCTATGCTGGGCCTTCCTGGTGTAATCGGTCAGCGAAATACAAGCAGTTCGCGTTATGAGGTCCGTGCACCGTGTAGGTGATCGTCCTTTGGATCTTCTACCTTCCATTTGCTCCTGGACGATCAGCTGTTCCACGAGTAGGTTGTCTTGCCCTGCTACGTGTCCAAAATATTTGAGAATTCTTACGTGTATGACCGTGCGGAGTCTTCTTTCGTTGACATGCAGCTCGTTAAGGATGGATAGGTTTGTTCTCTTCTTCGCCCACGGTATCTTCAGCATCCGCCTGTAGCAGTACATTTCAAATGCATCGAGTACGTACTGGTCTGTTCTTTTTATCGTCCAGGATTCTGACGCGTATAAGAACATGGCAAAGATCAGCGTTTCTACAATTTTGAGTTTAAAATTTTCGATTTTTCGTTGCTTGTCCATGTTTGGTTGAGCCTCCCCGTCGCTGTTTTGGCGATGGCCGATCTCCTCTTGATTCTGTCTTCTGAGCCTCCGTGATTTGATACCTGCATGACTTCTATGCCATCTGTTTCCGAGATCTCTGGCGTCTTGTCTTTTCTTTACCTGTTATCATTATCTTGGTCTTAGCTTTGTTTATTTTAGGCCCGCTTGTGCGCTGGCTTGCTCGATTTTTTGCAGCATTTCTTTCAAGTCTTCGATGTTCTCGGTCAATAGGGTGGTATCAGCCGCGTATCTTAGGTTTGATATTTTCTTTCCTCCGGAAGGCACTCGTTCCTTCCAGCCATGGGCCTCTCATCTTCCACTCTCCCTACACGTTGAAAAGTATGGGGCTCAGTATGCATCCTTGTCGCTTTCCTTTGGCTGTTTTGAAATATTCGGTGAGCTCGCCTCCTTCCGAGTTTGAAACGAATCTGTAAGAGTCTTGTTTGAGTCCTAAAATGCCTGAAGCGAGTCTGGAAGGGTCCACACACAGTCTTGATTGATCTTAGCGGGGCGTGACCATATCTGGAAGAATTTTGAACGTCGTGATCAAATGTTGATGAGTCCAATAAGCCTGGCGGAGTTTTCGGATTTTCAAACTAGTCGTGAACAGTTAGCATTCTTTTGAAAGAGCTTTAATGAGTTTTGAATAAGACTAGCAAGATATCTTAGTCCTAAATGAGTATTGAAGAATTTTAATAGCGGTGAAAGGTCTTACTCGAGTCTTACATCAGCATGGAAGTACTTGAAAAAGGTCTGGTAGTGTCTTGAAAATTCTTAATACGTTTGAAAGTCGTAAGCAGTCGTTCGAGCCTTAAACAAGTTTACAAAATCCTTAAGGAGTTCTGCGAAAATCTAAAAGTTTTACAAACGTGTGCTAAAGTGTTCTAGATACTTTTAAAGACTCCCTTTTCTTTCCTCCAGAGAAAAAAGGATGATATGATGAACTTGAAAAAATCTCCATAATTTGTTGTCCATTTGAGAAATTTGGTAGCACACTTGAGAGGTCTCTTCATTTTCGGCAGTGCGAAAATAGCACCGTAAATAGTTCAAAATTCACAAGTATTTCTCGTTTTTCTGCTCACTCAGTTACCATTTTGAAGGCATAAAGATGATCGAATTAATCTGAATGGTGGGGGAGAGGGTGGAACTGTTCATTTTTTTCTCTCATCCATTCTGAATTGCCTCTCCTTGGATTACGCCCTCGGTTCGTCACTGCTTCCTTACAGGGATCCGTATGTGTGGCAAACCCTCCAAGGTTCCAGAAGATCCTAGCCTAAATGTTTCCTGAACTTCCGAAATTTTGTCAGATCTCCAAAATAAATCTTCGGAAATTTCTTCCAGGTTTCTTATACTTATCTCTTGAATTTTTAATAAAATCTCATGCATTTTTGTCAAAATCTCCTGAATTTTCATGGAATGCTAATGTTTCTTCCTTTACGCGTTGGCCTTTTTCGAACTTGGAAATCATTTTTTGGATGAAATAGGGATTGGGTCAAAATATCAAGGTTAAATTTTGATTTAGCATAAAACATATGTCTAGAAACATTTTATTTTTCCGTTGAATTAAAAGTTTCAAACCGGAACCTATTTCTGCTGAGTACCTAACGGTATCGTAGCCAGAAGGACGATCTGTATCCTCACTGAAAGATCAGATTCGGGATGCACAGAAAAAATTGCCACTGAAACATCCACGTTCCGATTCTTTATCATTTCGTTAATAGTTCGGAAATGAGCTTTCAGACCGTCTAGAATCACTTTTTGGCCTCTTTAAAGGCCATCTGAGGGAATACTGAGAGTGATTGGAAAAATCAGTCAACGGATTCGGAATTAGCATGAAAAATAGGTATAGAAAAATTGATTCGCTTCTCGGGGCATATTTTGGTGTTGCACAGTGTGATTCATCAGAACCGAAGCTAAATTAGGATTTCCTCCGGAGCCGGGTCGGAGCGGCTCCGGATCTCCTTCTTCTCCGGTATCATACAATAAATTTCGATCTGCTCATTCTTGCCACTCTTGGTGTGGAACTTCTTTGTAGCTAGGCTTAGGGTTTCAAGACGATTTTCTAAAGCAGAGGAGAGAACACATCCAGCGTATTTTAGTGGTCTCGCCGTTTTCCCATAACATGTTCTATCCGAACCATGTACAAGACGATTGAAAGGGACGTACCAAAGTTCACTCTCACGTCAAATGGCCACGTGCGCTCATCTTTCTGAATCACCCTGTATTCGACGATATCTGAGCCATTTTCCATTCAAGTCATACGATCTTATTCGAAATAATAACCAGAGACACGGACAGAATTTTGTCAGACTACGTCAAATGAGTTCAAACTGTGTGCATTCAACCTCCGAATTCGAAATGGTGCGAAGAACCCGCTGACATTCTTCTCTCGTAAAACTGTCGCCACTGCCGTGAGATGAGAACCCGTAGACAGGCGTATCAAGTCATTAACTCTTCGCGACCGAATTGGTCGAACAGCGGGGCTCGCCAATCCACCCTTATTCGAGCTGGCGCCAAAAATCGTTCGGAAAAAAACAACTGTCGAACCGTTTCCGGTGATCGACCAACAAAGGCCACCCGGGCAAGGGATCAACACTGGAGTCGCCGACCGATTGCCTCACTGGTCGTTTCACAGTTGATGAAATTCTTGGGCGGTAAGCGTGAAGAAACACACCGTGTTTGTAATGTACAAAACGGAAGTAACAGGACAGCATAAACATAATATATATCAGCCATAATGCTGTTGCATACCACACTGCACACGGTTTCACATTGCACACATACACACACGTAAAAGAGAAGAAAAAAAAAGTTAAAATGGGTGCGTAAATGTCGAGTTCTAATGTTCCAACATCTGCGTTAACAACGCCGGTAATCGACCAATCAAGTCGTGTAAACAGGGCCAGTTTGAAAAGGGCCCTTGTTCCAGCAAATCTGGGATGCAATTCCACGTGCTCCGAAAATAAACCGGCGAAGTACCGCGAACAGCTAATTGCTGTCACTGGGGATGCGGTAATCGTTTCGAATAAACTATACGCTCCATTTGTATGTATTGGTAGAGTGCGTTTCCAAAAAAGACTGGAATCTAAAACTGACTGGAGCAAGACGAGCGTGGGTGCCACGCCGAAACACTGTTTGTGGCGTCGAATGAGAAAATAGAAGACAATTCGGGCTGCTGAAACGGTCTTGCAAATTCGTCTGCGAATTTATCTTAGTTGTCTTGAAGACTACCAATGGGAGCTGAGGACGAAGAACGAGCATCGGATTCTTCCTATTTGCGTGCCCAAACTTCAGTTTGTGCTCGTATTTTGCTGTAGCATAGCCAGCCTAGTGTTCGATGGGTGTCTGGTCTTACTTAGGGGGAAAGGAGTGTTGGAGGGGATGCTAAAATTGGAAGAACACTGTTTGATCAAGCCGCAAGGAGGGAGTCTAGACCCCTTGGACCTCCTTTCCACTGCTACGCCACTGTTATTTTGTGTCGAACATCTACAAGAACAAGTTCGCCTTCTTCGTAAATAGGAGTTTTTCCACACCGTGAATCTTCGGTTCAGATCTGAGGGACTGCGGTTTTCAGACTCAGTCAAAATTCATGATGGCTTAGTCAGACTCATTGTGACTCGTTACGACCTCATTATGAGTCTTATCAGAATCAAGGAAATTACGGTGAGACTCATCAGAAGAGAATATTTACTCTAGGTCTGAAAAGTAAAATTAGATTCTGCTTAACATTGCGTTATCAACTTGACCAAATTGTGCTTAACCAACTTTGTCCATCTCTTAAGACTTTATTTGGGGGGAGGGTGGAGAGGAGCTGAAATAAACTCCTTTCCTCATCTTTCCTCGAAAATATTTATTAAAAAAGCGCTATCGCAGTAACAGCGCCAGACAAGCTGATTTTTGAATTTACGGAATTCTAATTACCGGTAATTGTGATTAATCAATATTTCTGACCTTCCTTGAACGTAGTAAATACGAGTCAACTCGCTAGGTACTAATAATTCTGATTAATCGATAGTTTTATTTATGCAACCCCAGTTACCGGTAATTGTGATTATTAAATATCGTTGATTAATATTTCTGTTGATTAACGGATATGACTTTTGAATAATTGGTAAGTTTTGACGAACCTGTTGTTTTGATGTATTAAGAGTCACTATGTTGCGGTAATTTTGATTTCTCGCTGTTTTGGATTTTCGAAATTCAAGTTACCAGACATTTCGATTACTCAGTCTTTCTTGCTAATCGGTATTTCCAATATTGTCCGACTAACTTTCTGTCGATTCATCCAGATTCGTTGCTAATAATCGAACTTACTCCTAATTATTTGATGTAAATGTATTCTTCTCTCTCCCCCCGCGTTCAGTTGCAATCCCTTCTGAATGATGATAAGGTTATCAGTCTTACGACCGGTTTGATGCGTCTCTTTATTTCTCTCTATCTTGTGCAAGTTCTTTCATTTCGTAATAAAACTTTCACATCCTTAACCATCTGCTGAACATACTGGAATCTTTGTCGACCTACTCAATTCTTTCCTTCCACCCTTCCTTCTAGCAGCAGTGATATTATTCTTGGGTGCCTCAAATTATGCCTTGCAGTAATCATCATGATCATTAAAGTATTATTTGTCAACTCTTAGTAGAGGAAATTTCCTGTTTTCAGCCGGGACAGCCCCTAAATCGGTTCGATATATATTTTTTTAAATCTACCTAGTTGGAACAAAATCGGTTAAAGGTGACCTATGCCTCTAGAGGATTAAAATTCTTACAGGAATTGACATTAATCTTGAGAATGTAAGGTTCTCATCGGACCAGAGCCTCTTCAAACGAATCTAAAAATGATTGATTTTTTCAGATGAGTTGTTTTAAAAGTCACTACATCCATTTCTGAGGTCTTTTTCCTCCTCTCATCAACCCTTCAATAGGGTAGCCACTTTTTGGAAACCCGGTTGAAGTCAGGGGATTGCTATAATTTTGGTCAAAATCAGAAAAATTTTATGAGAATAATGACGATTGAAGAGGATACAAATTTTCATAATAGTTAGTGAATATCAAATTTAATCTCAAATAGTAAGTATGCTCAAAGCTGTGTACAATACTAGCTGAAAAAATGTCGGGGAGAATTTGGAAAATTGGTCTGAAAAACCCGGGAAAAGTCAGGGAAAATCATTCTAAAAAAAGTGGCTACCCTGTTCGACCTCAGAAGAACCGAATTTTCTACATGTTATGTCTTTGAATTGACATTATTCAATGCTCCCTGTGGAGCCTGTAGGGTTGGCTGGCGAAAGAACCGAATCGGCTTTTCTTTCGTCTGTTCCACGCCCTTATCATTTCTTTCTTGTGTGCTTTTTCCTATTTTATTATCCTGCACTTTGTTTTCTTTTTCTTCCTTTGAGCTGAATTCTTTCTCTATTTGCTCTATGTGTTCTACATCTCCTCCAAAAATGAATTCAGCGACACACAGAATTCAATTTTCAGCGTAAAGAAACTGAAAAGTGGATTAGTTGGAAATAAGCGCCGTGTGGTGCCTGAAAGATTGAGGGGAAGGAAAGAAAGGACCCCGGAAATGCATTCGGGGATCCAAGAAACCTTATCTTCAATGTACAGGATAAATTAAAATTAACTCTTTGCGGCACCTGAAGGTTTGATGGAGAAAGGGAAAGGACCTCATAAATGGATTCCCTTTCAATATAATCATTTTCAGGCTCATATGGGAACGCTCCATTTGTGTGTGAGTATTAAATTTTGAAAATCGAGTGTCAATTCTCGTAAAAACTTAGCCCCCTTGAAGCACTGGCTACCTAATCGATTTCACTCGAATTTTGCTGATTTTTCTTCAGATATATGTGGAATCGATCTAGTGAAGAGTAGATCCACTGTTGGAAAACTGAAAGACGAAAATAAAGAACTACTCTAATGATTCTGATGGGTTCCTTCCTCTGGTGCAATTATTGTAGTACATATACAACGAGGGATGTATTCTCCGATGAGATTCTTCTCGCTGGACATTTCTTTTGCAACACTCCAATCTTTCGTATCGCTGTTCTTCGGTCTCACACATGCAAAATGAAGAGAACATAAATTGCATCGGTCTGTGGTAAAAACACCTGAATCACTTTTTTGAAATTTTGCAGGGAACGCAAAAAATGTTTCACAGCCGTTTTAATTAAGATTTGGTTTTTGGCATAGTTAAGATGTAGTCTGCCGTACCTTCTTCTAGCGCTCTGATTTGAATCATTTTGCTACGGTAGATGCGTCTTGGTACGTAGAATTGATGGGTGCGAAAAAACGGTTTTCAAAAAAGGGTAACTGAAGTGGTTTTGCCAGTGACCGATTCAATTGCAGTGACTAGTAATACTTAAAAAAAAAAAAGTTCTTACTCATTTTGCTATCAAATTAACCGTATGAAATGAGAAATATGGTCCATTCAAAACTCGAATTACCATTGGTTTTCTTTTGTTATAAAAAGTCCGAAAAGTTCACCCCCACGCTCTAATCGCACAGTGGGGTCAACATTACCAGATAATTTTTAAAGATGAAGGAGAAGCGTGACTTGAAATTGAACATTCTTGGCTTTTACTTAATTGATTAACTTATTTGTAAAATTTTGGACTGATAAAACATCCTGTATTAAGGACACCCTCCATTTAAACTGCTTTAAGATTGGTTGGGTAACATTCAGGCTGAGATTTATTTAGAATTCAATAAAATTCATTCGTATTTGTTGAGTTTCAGTAAAACTAAGTTTTTTCTTCATTCTTTGATTTTTTTCATCGACGAAAAAATTGCTGAGACTTTCAAAGTAGCAAATGTTCGTATGCTTGATTTTGGTTTAGAGTGTTTTAAAAATTGGTTATTTCTGTATTAATACTTCGATTTTCGAAAGTTTTTTTTACTTTTCATTTTGCCTTAGAATTTCGAATGGTGGGAGCATTTGGCTCTTGGCTCCACCTCTTTCCAGCTGGGAAAGATAACGAGTTTTCATAAAGCCAAAATTTATTTTAAACGGCAGTCTTTGACTGAATTTGGACTAAATTTGATTCTCTTTGCTGGATCTCAAAATAACTTAGCAGCTATCATTTTATTCTAATTTTCATGCATATTACACTAAACATGATTTATAACACTTTTAATTATAATATGTGAACCTCAGGAATATTTTCCTGATTAATGGTAATTTCAGTTTTAGGATGTTTGATAATCTGAAATGGAATTTTTGGAAGAAAATTTCATGTAGGATGTGCATAGAGGCTCTAAAATAGAGTTGTTGGAGGTCGACTAGTGAAACGATGTCCTTCACTCAATACTAATCAAAAAAATGTCACGTTATGCCCTATTTATTTAGTTTTCAGATCCGCTTAACCCACTTTTGAGTCATTAATTATGACGTATGAACCTTAGAAGTATTAATATTTTCATTAATAATAATTCCAGTTGTAGGATGTTTAATAATTTGAAATGGAATTTTTGGAAAACATTTTCATGTAAGGAGTGCATAGAGGCTCCAAAATAGAGCTGTTGGAAGTCTACTGATGAAACAATGTCCTTCACTCAGTAATAATCAAGAGAATGCCAAGTGATAATTTTTTTATATGGTTTTCAAATCTGCTTAACCCATTTTTGAGTGTTATTTATTTCTTTTTTAGATGCACCCCCAACCCTGCAAAGAATCCGCACGAGGTGTACAAAACAGATAATAATTTGAGGTAGTAACTTCCAGTATATCGACTGAACGTTTTTTGAGTTGCCAAGTTCATTTCTGAGGCCACTCTAACTGGAATATTTATCCACTAATGTCCACAGAGAGCTGCAAGCTGAAAATCATTTTGTCGTAGGTACTTTCCGGACTCTAGAATCCCCTTTTCTGTGAAATCCGAGCCCTTGGACTCAGATTTTTAAATCCTCTGGTAAAAGAAGAATCTGATGAATCCTTGCTTTTGGATTTTTCTCGTATCTTACAATCCGTTTTAGTGAATGCAGATTCGAATTCTTCAATTCAGAATCATTTTGACAACAGGATTCGAATTCTTTGATTTTGTATAACTTGGTCGTGGATTCTCAGATTCTGGATTTTTTTTTTGATTTTTTGCACTGTTCCTCTCCTCCGCCTTGAGAAAGTCTGTGCCGGAAAGAGGTACAGAAAATGATCAACTCAATTTCTAGAGAAAGGAATAGGTTTAAATTGAGAATAGAGGGAGAAGCCAAAGCGAACCTCAGAAGACAGTAATCTGAAGGCGGAGATAGAGTGATATTTCTATGTGGGAGGGGGGCTGAATCCCAGAATGTTTATTTCCTGAAGGAAAGGAATGGGTTTAAATTGAGGACAGAGGGTGAGCCAAAGCAAAGGCAGGGATGAAGTAATATTTTTATGACTGTGTATGTTCCCGTATCCGATGTTCGCGGAGCTGGGAGTCGAAAATTCTGAGAAGTACGAGTCCGAGAATTGACGAGCTTTCGAACGAGCCATGTCAAAGGTTGATTTCAAAATGGCTGGCGCTCCACCATTCTGTCTTAACAGCATTTCGCGGGCTTTTTTCGATGCCTGCATCCGCTGCGGCCGCACTGACAGATAATTTTGTTGTAATTGCGACAAACGTGCGAACTCGATTTTGGCTCGTCTCCTGTCTGTTGAAAAATCTTTTCGAAACCGCGCAGGCCTATATATGCCACCATCAGCTTTCTGTTATAGTGTTGGTATTCTTGACCTTTAGGTATTTATATTTCATTAAGTGGTCAATGGGTCATTATCGCAGTCAGTTATGTGTGTATGATAATATATTTTACCTTCGTCACGGGAGAGCGAGTTTATTTGGTCGAAGCCGGCTGGCCGACTGCCTCGTCTGGCGGGGTTATTAACCATTCGTCGGAATCGCGATGCCTCTTTAATGGGAAAAAAAAACCGAGAGAAGCAGAGAACCGGTGCGGCGATGGAAGCTTTTATCGCGACTCTCTCTCACCCACGAGTGCGAGTATAAGCGCGCTTCGTCTTTCCCGGTTGCGTTTGTTTTACTTATAATATGTATATATTTTTTTCCTGTTGTTCCCCTAGTGTTGTGGCGAGCGTGAGAATTGCAAATAGATCGTTAATGAAAAATAAAAGTATTACCGGCTCGCCAGGTGTTTTCATTATCGACGTTTATGATGTAATAATTAGGTTCTGTTCTACACTTTTGCGGAAAAGCCGTGATTGAGAGCGCGGAATGTGATGGACTCGGGTTGTTCTGGATCCGTTAAGAATGTTCAGAGAGTGCACTTAGGCGACGAGTTGATGAGGGAAGCATTTTACGGACATGAACACTCTGTGGCGTGCGACGTTTTACGGTGGTTTTGGTACGGAAACTTCGATAGCCGTGGGTCGTAAAAGACTTCGGCTCGATCTCAGTGCAGTGGCTGAAAGCAGTGGCCTAACCAGGGGGTCCGGAACCCCCCTTGCAACTTCATTCGTTTGGTCAAGACCAGACCCCCGTTCTCCTCCTCGAACACTGAATTGGCTTGCTACTGGTTGAAAGTTACACTTCGCTGTACGCTGTTGCTCGATTGATGAAGTACTGAACTGTTGAGGGGTAAAAAGCTGAAATTTTGATATGTTGTCCGCGATAACGAAACGAAGGTCAAAGATCGTACATGAACCTAACTGGACCATTCGAGAAGAGTGAAGGTCAAAATGTGTGTTCCAATGGGAATGGCGTTGCCCAATGCTGTAGTTGTCTGTAATTAACCCAGCCGACATTTTTAGCATTAACTTTTGCTACCTAAGTGGTTTGTGTTCGAAGGTGAGACCAATCGACTCGTTGGGTCGGGAGCTAGGGATACCAAAGGTCCTGTCGAACGTTTGATGACGAAAAGTAATATTATTTTTTCACGTTCTACATACAAAATTGATAATGATAATGACCATTTCTTAAATAGCATAAGCGACTGATGAGATTTTTGACGTTTACGTCCTTCTGGTGACTGATGCGATACTCGAAAGCGTAGTTTCCGGGGCCAAGGGTGCGGTGTCTGGGGATCCATTTTGGCATGCGGCATCGCCATATACTCCACTGAGTGAGGTGCAATAAGGCTGCGAGGTATACTTAATATTTGTTCAACAAAATATTACGTCATAGATGGCGATATTCAGCGCAAATCTGTACCTAGGTCATGCAATGTCCATCCCAATTTAATGTACACTGGGGGACAATTTACTGTGTCAAAGGTCGTTGGTTCGAATCCAGAAGTTATTTCTTGTCCGTTTTTCTTTTTCTTTACTCTCTGAAAAACACGACTTTCATCTAGTTCATCAGTACTGCTTTATTTATTTATGTATTTCGATTTTATTTACTCAGTAATATAATTGGAAGGATAGGTAAAATTCAGTACACAACCTAAGTGTAATCCTGTGTCAGCAAAATCTATTGAGTTACACCCCTCCTTACGGTGAAGTCATGAGGTAAAAATGTCAAACGTTGAAAGAAAGGGCGAAAAAAAGGAAAAGTAAAAAGTTGTACAAGATTAGAAGAACGCAGGACAAATAAACAGTTTGACACAGCGGTGAGAAATGAAGAAAGAAATGCCAACATATGCATGTATGCAAGGAAGATTTCTAGGTAGAGTATAACCAGGCGATAGTACAAGCCTTGGGATCTTACTTAAGAAATCTTGCGCAAGTATTGAACAATCTTGAAAATCTGAAATGAGTTCTGCCGATTATAGGCGAGTCTTGAGTCATAAACAAATCTTACAGAGTGTTTAACAAGTTTTCGAAAGCTTAAGCAGTCCAAAAAAGTTCTTTATGTACGGAAGTATTCTAAATATCCTAGATGAGTCTTAAACATTCTTAGCGCATCTCCATTAAATGATAGCCATGAGAAGAAATACGCTGGTTTCAAGGTGTACGATTAAGTTTAGAAAACTCTTCAAAAGTACCTAAGAGTATCAACAATGTCAGAAAGAGTCAGACGTTCTGAACGCGTCTTATGAAGTCTTGGCTATTTGTAACGGTATTTAGAATCCCACTCAATTCGTAAGAACCTACAAGAGAGAAGGAAAAGGCTCTGCCCATAGCAGGAATTCGCTTCCTCGTGACCTAATTAACATACCCTGCTTCTTCTTCTCCCCCGAACAATTTTTTATTCCACGAGATTTTCTTTTTGGCCAAGTAATCACTTGGCAGAACTCAAGAATTTTCTGCTTCGTAACCTCGTCCAGTAACTGAGAACTTGTCGAAGAAGTCTAAAAGCCACAAATTCAGTTTTTTTTTTTTTTTTAGAAATGGGAAAATAAAAAATTATTTCTTTTTCTGGACGTCGAACTTTCTTGCTTCTCCATCGTTTTTAGGAAAATTAATTGAGTTAATGGGAAACTAAACTAAACTCCATTTGAAAGAAAATATTTACATTTTTACTTTTGGGGGGGACTTGGGACATTTTCAACCGCTGATTTAGCTTGCACAATGAGAAAGCAGAGCTGGTAAAGGGATCAAACTAAAAATTGAAAACTTTTTCAAATCCTCGTGAGTGTTGACATCTCAGCAAACAGTATTGCATATCCTAAAGACGAAAATGTTAAACTGATTAAGACTCGCTGAGATTTCATCAACACTCGTCGAAAGTCGTCCCCGCTCATTAAGATTTGGAACTCGTCTAGGTGCTTCAAGAACTTTTGAAACTGGTGGGACCTATCAACTCATTACGACTGTCTTGAGTCGTTAAAACTAATAAGTAATAACTTATTAAGACTCGCTGAGAACGCCTAGATCAGACCGGTAGCGTTAGTAGCGTGATCACTTCTCCACGGGGTAGTCATCGGGGGGGGGGGGTTGAAAACAAAATTACAAATTTCATACCCAAAAAGCACAAAAAAAGCCTAGCCTTTCTTTGAAAGGAAAGTAAGCGAACCATCGGCTCATGTGAGAAAACGGACAATGGCCACCTGATGCTGCAAGCCTGAACCAGACTAATGACGACTCATTACGGGGTTTCATTACGTACTAATCGATACTCAGTGAGATTCATTGAAACTGGTTCTGATTCTATTCAGACGTATCAAGATTCGATCAGACCCTTTAACAACTCGTCGGAACTAATTCAGTTTCATTTAGATTCTGTTAAGGCTTAGAGACTCATTAAAACTTGTTAAAACAGAAAAAAAAGTCATTAATACTTATCAGACGTTATTTGGACTCACTGAGATTCTGTCACAACTCATTATTACTCATTTATACTCTGATACATAACTCAATAATACTCGTTCAGACGCCATTAACATCCACCACGATTCGTTAAATCCTAGTTTAAACATTATCCTCGCATTTAAACGCTCTTCAACTTAGCAGGTCGATAAAACAGGAGAACCCCCTCCCCCTCGTGAACAATTACCGAGACAGGTCAAGAATAGATTCGTTGACATTTTTAGATCCTGTTTTGACTCGTTAAAACTCGTCGAGATTCGTTGAGACCTGTCGGCATGGACACTAGATCTGCTGGTCTCAAAGACTCCTCAAAACTCAAGAAAGATTAATTTTTCGTGATAATGGTCTTGCACATCGTGTAAGAATGACTTTTTTTTTTACTTCTACGGAACTCCAAGAGATAAAGAGCTTCCATCCTGGCATTTTCGGGTAGGGATACGGCTAGTTGATGATTTAACAGTTTCCATAGAGTTGGAACAAATTCTAATGAGTCACGTCAGTCTAACTGGAGGCTAAACAAGACTTGACGTACTCGCAGCTGAGTCTTTTATATATTCTTGCTGAGAGTCATAACGAATCCTCGAGAATCTTAATGGGTTTAATTCATGTAAGTAAATGAGTCTTTATGATTACTTTCTTCCTGAAAAATGGAACCTAAAAGCCAACATTTCTACCATTATTGTATGATAAGGTAAATTAGTCAACACAGTTACTCGTTTTAAAGTTGGTTAGGTGAAGACTAGCGCGTATACCACTGGTCGAACTCAAGGTCGGGAAATAGGAGCAAAGATGAGAGCGAAAATAAAACGGGAGGCACTTCGGGTGAAGCTGGACATCCAGCAGTCCACCGCTTCGTTAGTGGAAGGACGCACTCACCAAGTCAGCCCAAAGCGAATGGCCTCGATCAGTGGGCAGGCAGGTCCCATGGGGAACTGAACTTATCCCTGACTCAAGTCCTGCGCGGCGACGGGTGCTTCGGCACTTACTTATATCGGATGGCGATAACGCCGAGCTTCGTGTGCACGCACTATGATCGAGGACAACCCCTGGCAAATCCTGTTCGAGTGTGAAGCCCTTTTTCTAATTTTTCTCTCAACCCGAGCCTTGGAATCCGCCTCTTCGAGCATTACCTTAGAGACGTCGGGGAGGCTGTTAGATCTGTCTTAGCCCTCTTCTCTTCTTGCCGAAAAAACGGCCTAGGTCGAAATTTAGAGAGTTGCTACGTGGGCTCGAACAAGGGAACCTCCGGATTCCGAGACCAGCGCGCTGTCCACTCGGCCAACCAGACCCCTCGAGTGCGAGGTCTGGAAATAGGAAAGACGCAGGATGGTAATATCGATTGATCCCGGTGGTAACACGAGCGATAGCGACGGCGTGATCGACCGTCTGGAGCCAGACACCTTGGCTTCGGAATTGTTGAAGAGTGGAAGCGAATTGAGCTGTGTGTCGGCCATTGCCTCGACCGTCATGAAGAAGATGATGCAGACAGTGGCAGAAGGCTGATGAACAAAGCTCGGCCCACACTCAACACAGCGATTCTGTACCATTAACTGCCGCAGCTGCAGCGGACCCCCGGCAGAGTTCACTCCGCCGTCACCACCTTCCTGCGTAGCCACACGTACCAAGACAAGGAGGTGAGGGGTGATAGAAGGAAGCGCGTCCGGCTGTAGGACACCCAAATTCCTGGTTAATGCTGGATGAGTGTTGCCGCGGTCAGTAAGGTGTCCCATAGTGGTCCTAGCAGAACAGCGCGAATCCGGAGAAAAGAGACGAAATGGGGACCCTGGGCGTCCCGTCCCGCTGGTCACCGATGCGATACTCGGAAGGGTAGTTTCCGGGGCCAGGAGTGCAGTGTCTGGGGAGCCAATTTGGCATGCGTCCATCACCATATGCTCCACCAATGGGAAAGGTTAGGCGAAGTCATAATGATCACGAACATGCTATTCCGTTTGATGGCGGAAGATCACTAGGTATGCCGGCTACACACTTATCACATTTCCTATTTCATGTAGCGTTTCAAGGTGTTTCACGAAAAAGAAAATGAAATGTGAAACACTCCTCTACACACTTCTCACCATTTTCATGAAATTTGATTTTCTACTATTTCACGAAATCATGGCGAAAAAACCCGGGACTGTGAAAAAGATTTTGTCGTGCTAGATGTACAGAGGCGAAACTTGACTTTCAGTTAGGTGGGGGGGGGGGAGAAGAAAAATTAGCCTACAAACATTTTTTGAAAACTAAAATTCACCGACAAAATCATTTTTAAATTTGTCGATTTTTCAATCAAAATATTTTTTAATCGAAAAAACAAACAAACGTTTTTAGACAATGGAAAATTCAAATGAACAGTTTCAAAATTTGCCGACTGCCAAATTATTGGGGGTGTTTCATCCCCCATAGTTTCGTCCCTGCAAATGCAGATTGGAACCTTATCCCCAAAGCACTCAATTTCTCGCATATAAGCATACCCTAGTCTAGGAGGGTACGTTAGAAGGATGTTAGGAATACTTGAGAGAAACACACAACTTCCTTTACCCTTAAGGTGGTCCTTATTTGCTTTTATTGATTTTTTTTTTGAGTTTCCTCTGATTCGGATCCTAAATTGGTTTCAATAAAATAAAATAAACCTACAAAGTTTGAGGTCGATCGGATTAGGGGAAACCGTGGTTTGATTGAGGTGGATCATTAACCACGTCTGTGGAAAGTGGTGAGTTGGGATTTTGAGATATTTTGAACAAGTATTTGGAGTAGAGGATCATTCTGCGGTAGGGTAGGGGAGGTTCGGCCGTTTCCGCACAAAGACTGATGGATGGACTAGTGCGGAGGGCTCCTGATACTATTCGAAGGGCTGAATTTTGGATTGTGTCGAGCATTTTGAGGGTTTTTGGTGGAGCTAGTCCCTAAACTTGAGCTCCAAAGTCTATCTGTGATCGGATAAGAATGGAAAAAACACATGGAGTTTTGACTTTTGTTCCAGACTAAATTTCCCTCCTATAGGTATTCACCAGACCAAAACCCGTAAATTAAACAATAGAACATTTGCTATCGGATTCAGCTTGCGACATTAGAAAATAAGTCTTTTGCTTTCCACTTCTAGATTTTAATAAAATGTTCAACTTTCTCAAATTTCAGGCTCTAGGTCAAACCGAGCATTTATAGTAAAAACAGAATAGTAACTGAAATTCGAAATTCAATGTTTGCTACAGACTTTCAGATTTTCGAAATGTCTTCCACATTTCAGCTTTGTTTCAACCTTTCAGATAACTAGCTTGAAACCTTTGGTTTTTGACTGACTAGTCTCTGACGCAGGAATCCAGGGTACTCCATTTTCAGAAACGAATTTTGACTTTCAATTTGGGGAGGTGGAGAAAAACATTTGCCGAGAAATATATTTTGAAAACTGAAAATTCGAAACAAAATTTAAAAAAAATTAAAAATTTGTCGATTTTTCACCGGAATATTTTTTAATTGAAAAAAATAAATAAATAAATAAAATAAACAAGCAAATAACAAACATTTATAAAAAATGAAAAATTCAAATGAACAGTTTCAAAATTTGCCGACTGCCAAATTATTTGGGGTTGTTTCAACCCCCGCACCCCTATAGTTTCGCCCCTGCCGATGTAGTGCTCCTTTTGAGGCTGTGTTAAGTTGTCGTATTTAGTGGTATTATTTTCGTTTGAGGATGAGTTATGATGAAGACGCTGTTATTGCTGCGGCAATCATCACTGCATCCTCACAAGACAGGATACAAGTGAAACCCAAGAAGTTTCTTTGTACGGGACTCCTTTTCAGGGTGGTGAGGATCCCATAGGACAGGACGATCTCTCACCTCGCGTACCAAATCCGTTAATTTGTCTTCACTCTACTCCTTAGTACAAGAAATTATAAACGCCGAAAAATAACGATACACAAGTGTTCACTTCAGGATTTAGCACTTCAAATTGAGCACATGACAATCATCTTGAAATGACACACTTGTCGTCCTAGAATCTAGTTCGCTAATGTAGTTTTGTTTTTTTTTTGCAAAATGGCGGCATTTTGCTTCCCTTAATTCTTCGATCATTATTCTCATCGCGTTTCCAACACCCAATGCAGGGGTGGAACAACGCAGTTTTCAGGGTGTCTAACAGGTCAAGTAAGTCAAGTAAGTCAAATAAAGTCAAGTATTTGGGAAGAGGTCAATTAAGTCAAATAAAGTCAACTTTTTTTGGTCCTGGTCATGTAAAAAGAGAAAAATCAAAAATTGCTGCAGAAAATTAGTTATAAATTTAAATGTTTGAATATTGATTCTAAAAATTATTAATGTGTTTGTCACAATTTTCATTCAAATTTCATATTCTATGTAAAGTATTATTTTCTTTCTGTAATATTAATTTTCATCACAAAACACTTGATGGTTGTTTCAAGTTGTGGTTACCACTAAATCTATAAGAAAAAGTTTAAAATGGAACGAAATGGTATCCAGAGTCATATTGAAATGTATTTATGTTGATAAACGATGCTTGAAAATGAGGTATTTGTAAAAGAAAATATTAGTTCTTTATTTATACTACTCCAAGTTGCTACGTATACTATTGTACAAAGGTGTCTGATATGCTGGCACTGAGGAAGGCGTTACCGTCTGTGTTTTTGGGCCCTAAGTCAATAATCACTAGGGGAAAAGAGGTCAAGTAAAGTCAAGTATTTTCAAATCTCAGATTTGTTAGACACCCTGGTTTTGTATCTAACCACCCGCTTTATTGTGAACCAGTTACCGGGCAAGTCGATTGGCGATGCCAAGTATGCGGCTATTATAAGCATAAGACACTGAATAAAAGTTAAAGGAAGAAAAAAACACTTTTTCACAGTTGAGAAGCCCACTTCCAAAGTGACCTAATTGGAAAATTTTAGTTTTGAGAAAAACAAAAGCAAAACAGTAAAGTAGGGAACGGATTTTTTAAGGTAGGTATCAATATAAGTTCAACCTTCAAGAAAAATTTGTCGTTTTTGTTTTTGCAAAGCATGCCCCTAGCGCGGTAAGACAGCGCGTTGAAAACAAAAACTCATGAAATCAAATGTTGGAGTTAGGTCACTTTGGAAGTGGGTTCCCCAATTGTAAGTATTTGTTCAGTTTGCAAACTAAACTGTCCGAATGCCTCCATAGGTAATCATCCGGCCCAACTAATATGCACCCTCAGGAAACCAATATCATCCGCATTCCTCCCATGCTCCGCTTAGGGACGTGCCGAAGAATTTTTCCTGGGAGGATGGGAAAGTGTGAAAGCCCAGCTGATTCAACACAAAATTCCCAAGTATCAAAGAAAAAAAAAATTAGACTTGTCGGATTTCTCCAACTTCTCACGTTTTCAATCTGAATTCCCAAGTATCAAAGCACAATACAAAAAAACAAAAACTTTTGACTTGTTGGATAAATTGTGGAATCAGTGGGTAAAAGAAATATCAATTTCTTAAATTTTGCCAAAATTGCCGAATGAAAAATGACTGGGGGGTTGACACCCCCTCGCACCGGCTCTGACTCCGCTTCCTCCCAAAACCAATTGCAGTCAAAAGTTTTGCTGCGCCCTCTCTTGGCTTACTTTACGAAGGGACCTTACGATCTGTGACCGCCGGGTCCCGCTGCCCAACAGGTGACCAGCTTTCTCTGCGGACTAACCGGGCAGATAATTTAGCAGTGACCCTGATGTACTTGGCCAGTATTCTCTCAAAGGTTTTCCCCACCACACTCAGTAGGGAAATTGGGCGGTAGCCACTAGGACTGTTTGGGTCCTTACCGGCTTTCAGGAGCCACACCACCTTCCCATGCTTCCGCACCTTTGGGAATACCCGGATGTGGAGGCACTCTGTGTACATGTCAGCTAATAGCGTCGGATGCGTTTTGTTCACTATTTTCAGCGCCTTATAGCTCACTCCATCAAAGCCTCGAGAAAATGGACACGGAAGAAGCTGGACAAGGCGAGTTTTACCACTAGCATTCTAGACTGTCCCTTCGTGGGAAAACACGCCCAGACCGAGGAGGAAGTAGCTGCAAAGGCAGCAGAGGTCACTGGGTGGATATCGCATAATATAAAGATATGTACCACCGAGGAAGAAGTTAAGTCTGCAGTTTACTGGTGGACGACGGAGCTTCAAGGCCTCCAGCGGGAAATTGAGAAACTTAGAAGGAGGGCGCACAGGACAGCCAACAATGCCAACAGAACAGAATTGACCAAGTGTATAAGTGAAAAACGGAAACAATTCCGCAAGGCCATATGGCAATCCAAGATAAAGAAGTGGAAAGAATTCACGGGGTTGGATCGACCTTGGGGGAAACCTTACAAGTTAATAGTTAAACCCAGGGCAAATCGGGAAATCCACCCACATCTGGAGAAAAAAGAAGGCGGTGTGACGGCGAACGCAGAAGAGGCCAGCCGGTACTTACTGCAGGCCAAGTTCCCAGTTAGTGGGCCGCAGTTCAACGACGAAGAAGAACACATACTCTACACACTTTTCACTTTTTCATATTTCACGATCGTTTCATGATAAGTGTGTAGCCGGCATTACAGCTCACGTTATCATCGGACACAGATCTCGGATCAATCTAAAAACAAAATAATGAAAAAAGACCAAATTTTGTTTGCCTAAAAAAGCGACCATTGCATAAGGCTGCGCTTCGTTTTTCTAGTAAGCGAAAATATTTTTCCACACATTCGGGCGGTGTTTAATTTCACCCGGGTCTGGATTTTCGCCCTACCCTTGGCAGTCTTTTGTATTCCACGCTTTACGTATCGTGCGTGCCTTTTCTATACGCGTGTTTTTCGAACGAGTGCGTGAAATACTAATAATTTGACGAAGACAGAGGTAGAAATGGATAGAAGTTCGTGGACCGAAGGTTGTCAAAAAGTCATCGTGCCATCCCGCGGTATTACGTATTCCAGTCAAGCGCGTTACTCGTTCACCGTTGCGTTCTCGCGCCCAAATTTCCAGTGAGGACGGAGGAACCTCTTCGGGCGGTGGTCGTCGTGATTTCGTATTTTCTTTTTTTTTTCTGGTAAAACTGCGTAAAGAAAGTAAAATTAAGTCGATAGAAAGTCTTTTTGTTAGTTGGCATCGTAAATGGGAAGCCGTTATCGGTGTGCCTGGATGTACGTACACAACCTATTTTTGTACTACTTATTCCTTCTCGGTATACATAATACAGTCGACTTATTTCAACGTCATTCTGCCCGCCACTACCGTGTACTACGTATATTTACACTTCGGGTATACATACCAGAAGTAATACAACAACGATTCTACAGCGGCACGGTTCGTTTAATTTATTATTATATGTATCGGCCTACCAGATCGGAATCGGACGTAAGGAGTGGACCCGAGGACCGTGGATCGTTGTTTCGTTTGTTGGTAACGATGGAGCGTTTAGTTTATCAACAAAAAAAAAAAAGGAAAAAGAACTGGACGGACGATATTAACGCGGAATGTGGACGCCTTTTAGTGTCATGGTCCAGCTACCAACTAGGTCGTGATCGAAGACTGTTACTGATGTAATTATTATTAATGCGAAAATCGGCGTATTAAGTGGCTTCCTCCGGCTAACGAGGTTGGACGCGACGGTATTCTCGCTGAATTGGCGGGGCAGAGCGGATTTGTGGATGCCGAAAGTTGTGAGAGGGTGGAAAGTCTGGGGAAGATCTCCGTGTATTACGAGGGAGCGAGGCTGGACTGAAGAATCGATGTTCGGTGGAGCGTATGACGATGCACGCATGCCGAATTGACTCCCTGGACACCGCACTCATGGCCCCGAAACCTACCCTTTCGAGTATCACATCAGTGACCAGAAGGATGTCTTGAGGCTGGCCCGGACCCCCATTTCGCCTGTTGTCCTAACATGGCTACTATTGGGCACGCTCACTCAGTATTAACCTTGAATTCGGGTGTACCACGGCCGGACGCACTTTCTTCCTTCACCCCTTAGCTTCTCGTCTTGGTACGTGTGGCAACGCAGGAAGGTTGTGACGGCGGGGTGCACCCAGCCGAAGAGTCCAATATACGTCACGTGGTGTTTGTGGATCTCAAGTATACGCACTGAGAGGCAACGATCCCTGATGACGCTGCCTGGAAGTACCTCTTGAGAGTTGATATGTCCTTCTGTAATTTGTAATTCGTTAGCCCGGACATTCTAGTTGAAAGGGCAGCCAGAGTTCGGGAAGTTTGGACATTATGCACCTTCACTGCGTACTCCTTATCCCAGTGTGTTGGTATTGCTAGTGATCGTTGGTCAGCTTGTTTTTTGAAGACAGTGAAATGCAGTACGTTTTATGTACATAACTTGTTTTCTACCGCCCTTACACGAATTTAAATTGTAAATCTCCAATTTGAAAGGTTAAGAGTCGTCACTGCCAGGGTATGAGTTTCTCACCCTGATTCCCCGTAATATTTTGAAAACATCGGCAAATTATTTCGCTTGGCCAGGATGGTCACCGCTTCTCAAGTCCTCCAAAATTCCCCCAGTTTGATGGAAATCCTCCGGAAATTTGACAAGGGACCATTTTTCTTATATGTGTGCATACAAGTCAGTAAGGGACTAACGTGTTCGATATGGAGTTAGGAGCAAAACAAGAAATTTCTTTCAAAATGAGCCCGAATGCAAGTCTGCAGTTGTAAAACTCGAAATTGAGGTCTAAAAAACTGTGTTTCCAGAAGAAAACTTCCAATTTTCTTGAATAAAAAAGAAACGAATACCTAGTACAAGGCACCGCTTTGTTATAGAACTTGGAGGGAAATGATTCAGTCAAGTGTAAATTGTGAATGACTCGAGGCAACTTGGTAAAACAGTTTGGTTCCTCTGTAATTGTATTTGTAGGCAACGTATCATACATACCAGCTTAGTGCTTTTTCAATAAGGAAACTGCTCGGATCATGCAACAAAGTAAAGGCGATAAAAACTCAAAATTGGTGATTGTGACCTGAATCATTTCGGCAACAAAATCGACCATGGTCCCTGATGGTTTGGACGTACATTATTTATTTTTATTTACAACCTTGGGTAGGTGTGCTACAGCCAGCTACCCCGCCTATTTGAGGGCATAGGTTTCCACCATCTCCTTCCATGTGTCGCGGTTTCTCGCCAATCTTGTCCACCCTCCCCCCAGCTCTTTGAAGTCAGCTCTCTAGCGCATTGTTGGTCGGCCCCTTGCGTGTGTATGGCTATACGGGGTCCATAAAGTTGCAATTTTATGCCATTTTGGTTTTTCCGCTCTTATCAAGTGACCTGCATAATTCCATTTTAATTTTCTAATTAGATAGCCAATATCAGGTACGTTAATTTTTCTTTTTATATCTGAAAGTCTAATTTTGTCTCTCAGCTTAATTTTCAAAATACTTCTGAACATGGAATTTTGCATTACTTTTAGTTTCTTCAAATGTTTTTTCGTTATTGACCATGTTTGAGCCCCTATGTTGCCACTGGTATCACGCAGCTGTTTAGGATTTTTGTTTTAGTTTTGGTTTTCATATTACTTTTAAAAAATATGTTTTTGGGCCCAAAATGCTTTCCACGAGTTATTAATGCGAACTTTAATTTCCTGGTCGGTTCTGTTTTTAAATGACACGAATTGTCCTAAGTACTTATATTCGTCTACTACCTCGAGGTATACTGTGTTGGGGAGGCGGAGTTCTTTTTTGTAATCGTTCCTCATTATTTTAGATTTCTCCAGGTTAATCGAAAGTCCGACTTTAGCCCCTTGCTGTCTCAGGTCCTCAATCATAGCATTAATTTCCTTCATATTTTTTCCAATCAGTACGATGTCATCGGCAAATCTGAGGTTACTCTAATCTTCTGAATACATCCTCTAATACCGCGTTAAAGATATTGGGTGAGACGGGATCTCCCTGCTTTACCCCTCGACCCACTTTGAATGTATCGCCTTTTTTATCTAGTGAAATAAACGCGACCCGAGTTTTTGTACAAGTTTTCTAACATGGCTATAATTTTCTGGGCGACGCCTTGCGACGCTAGTGCTCTCTAAGCGCTATGATGGTATATAGAGTCGAAGGCTTTACTCCAAGCCGTATTCCTTTGTTTTTTCAATGATTTGAGTTAATGCTTGTATGTGGTCAATTGTGGCGAACTTTCTACGAAAGCCAGCTTGCTCAAATGGTTGATTCCTATATATCTAGAGTATCGTGTATACGTTTTTTAATTATTTTCATAAAAACTTTGCTCATATTCGAGGACAGTCTTCTGTTAGGGGGTTTTCAGCCTTAATTCCCCACGGTGGCTTATTCCGTATTGGGGAATGGGAGTCCGGTATTTCTAACTAGTTCTTATTTAATCTAAAGTAGTTCAGTGTGGTCTGGCTGGATCTCCTCTCTCCATTCATTCGAGTATTCGAGTTCACTGGCTTCGTAATGGATTCCTCTGACGGCTGAGCGTCCACTGGAGTGCTACTTCCTGTTCGGAACTGTTTACTGCGTTGCCTTAATGTCTCTTTGTTGCTTCCATTTTCTGGTTTGTTGTTCTTCTCATCGTTCGGGCTGCGAGCTTCGATGTTCCTCTTCTTGGTCGTATTAGTTTTTTCGTTGTTCATCTTCCAGATTTTATACAACATTGAGTCTTTGCCTGTGTACGTTAGCGTAGGTCCATCCTGCCTCTCTTTCACTTTAATCTTTCCATCCATGCACCTTGCAGAGTGGAATATCCCCTCTTCGACCATATCCATCGCCTCGTACCATCGTTCCCTTGTGTCCTTTGAGAGATGATCGTCAAAATAGATAGGCAATGGGGTGTTGACTCCTACATCATTTCCCAACGGTTTCTTCGTTTTCGCCATTTTTATTACTTCTTTTTTCTTCTCGAGGCTGTGAAATCTTGCAATGATTGGCCGGATTCCCTTCCTCGAATGGAGCCTATGCGTAATAGTGATGTCGAAATCACGAATTCGTACACCTAGTTTTTCTATGGCACTTGTGACTACCTCTCTTGTGTTCTCGCTTGACTCTTCTGGGATATTTCTTATTATCATGTCACTCTTCCTGCCGTATTGGTCTAATTCGCGAGGACAGTCTTATGGGACGATAATTACCAATATCCCCGCGATCACCTTTTTTATGCAGTAAAATGATTTCGGACTCGCACCATTGCTTGGGGACTATTCCCGTTATCATGATTTTATTAAACAGCCCTGTTAATGGTGTTGGTAACGACTCAGCTGCGTTTATTAGATGTTCGTTTAATAGTAATTATAGTAAAAGTAAAAATGATGAAATTTCTCGTAAAACTTATCAAAAATCAACCCTGCTAAACTGAAAGAAGTCGCGCAGAAATTAGATAATGAATCCTTCAGGTCCCTCCCTAGTTACCCATTCTTGATTTATGACTTCACCCTGTTACATACCCTTGTGTGAGGTGGCGCTTTATGCGCCGAGTGCTCAGATTTTGTAGTCCATTGGACTTTTTCTCAGGTTGTAGTTAAGGATCAGCTCAGTAGCCTCATTTTTATACCCAAAGTGAGAATTTTACTGAGTTCTATCCCGTTGACTTCACTGGGTGCTGGATACTCTAGTCTCAGTGCTTCACGTCTTGTTCCGGCTATTGCTGGGCACTGACATATATGATGTGGATCGAGGTTTCTTCCTCTTCTCCACAGTGCCTACAGGAGTCGCTTTCCGCCGGTCCTATTTTATACCACCTGTGTTTTGTGGCCCCCACAACCAGTTAGTAGCCCGACCATAAGCTTTGCATGTTTCCTGTCCAATCCTAGTAAGGAATTTGGCCTACCTACTGGGGCGTCCCCTATCAGTATTTTGCTGACTTTAATGCTACTGGTCATCCGCCAGTGCATTTCCGTCTGCTTACTTATCCGAGCCTTCACCTCGATTTTATGACGCTGTGTGCTACAGGAAGACATGGCCTGGGAGTTGCCAGTTCCTTTTTTATGCCCTCCTTCGCTAGCTAGTCAGCGATCATGTTCCCTTCTATACCGCAGGTACACCCTGTTAATTCAGATTGTTTTTTCCAGTAAGTAAATTTTTAATTACGATCGGCCTTTTCTCGAACCCTGCTCCCTCTCCTCATTTCTCAAAGGGGCATAAAAACTACTGGCTACGGCTCTAAAAGTGGTTCATGGAATTTAGCTCATTACCTGCTCTGGAACTGCAGTATAGTGAGTTAGAAATAACTTCCTAGGCTTAAGCACAAAAGTCTTGTATGTGGAATAATAGTCTTTTTGGTTCTGTAAGTACTTGGGATGTATAAGAGCAGTGGCGTAGTGTTGGGGGCACGTGTCCCCCCCCCAATATTTTTCATAGTCCTCTAATATCGGCGATTTTTAAAAAATACCGCAATTTTCGACTTTTTCTCACTTGAAAATCTTCTTGTACCCTCCCTTTGGGAAACCCCTAGCTACGTCACTGTATAAGGGTCGTGCGATAGACAAGAGGCTGATTACGAACCGGACTATTAGTGGGGGATCAAGAATGTTGTTCTGGGTGAGGCTCAATTTCGTACTGAATCGGTTAAGGGAGAAATGAAATAGCCTGAACCGAACATGGGGCATACCAAAATTGGGCTAACAGTCTGGAAATGTGTTACAAAAATGGTGATTGCTTGGGGTGAAGTAAAAAATGTATCAGGAAATGACATCTTTTGGTAGTGAGGTTAAACTTCCCACCTCAAACCACCCCTCCAGTACGCCTCTGTGCGAGTTCGTTGGAAATTCTACTTTTTTTAATGAATGCCTTAGTGTTCAGTGTAGATTGGATGGCTGTGGAAGGGGACGTGAAAGTCTAAAGCCCCAACAGCCTTACCTCATGTGGATCTGCAACGGTTTCCTGGTTTTTCTCTTTGTACCTTCCCCTCCCTGGAAATTTTTGCTCCACCAAAATACCTTCGAGTTTCATTGTCGGGAAGTACTACTGTGTAATACATAGAACCTCTTGGTAATCTACGAATACACTGAAACTACTATCGGTTTGTTTTCGGTTGGAATTTCTAGGTTCCTGAATTTAGTTCCACTATGTGCTGGGAGGGTCCAAGCTTTAGACTGCTTTCAAATAGAAATGTATGTATCAAATTGTGAGATCTGAAGGACGCAGACTCCGTTTCCGTTTTTACTTCGACAGTATTCAAAAAATTTGAGCATTTGGGATGTAGGGGTGGGGGTGAACGCTTCGTTAAGCAGTAGTCTATATCCGGAGCCAGGCTCGTAGCTAAAGCCAGGGCAACCAGGGCTTGACCTTGCTGCAGGGTTGCCACTTTCTGGAAAACCGGGAAAAGTCAGGGAATTTGGTCAGTCAGGGAAAAGTCAGGGAATTTTCATTTAAGTCAGGGAAATTTTCTGAAAATAGCAAACGAGTTCGTATTTTATCAGAGTAAACTTTTTTTATCATAACATATGAATAATGATAATCTATTCGCAAATGAAATAGTCTATAATATTGAAAAATGTTACATAAATTACTTCTGTACCTTCTTCTTCTCGATAGCGATTTTTTTAAAATCTGTATTGTAAAAAATTTCTGTGACTCTCCTCCCTCTGGGCTTTCTCGGAATCCTGTAAAAAAGTGAGAGAAAATTGGAAAAGTTGGCCTGGAAAACCGGGAAAAGTCAGGGAAAACCAATCTTGAAAAAAAGTGGCAACCCTGCCTTGGCTGGCACATTCTTAAGAAAAACATAATAAATGGAAACAGTTAGAACTAAAAAAAAAAAAATGTGTTGTATGTACCTTTATGGCTCAAGTCCTGGTTAAATAATCAAATACCCTGGCACACACAAGCAGCTAGCTACGGGTCTGTCCGGAGCCCGGAGTCGACCATGTTTCACGGGTGCACGAGTCAGTTTCTGGCATACCCTCCCTTGACATCTCTCACATGTTTCTACTCTTCCCTGTCCCCTGGAACATAACCGGAGCCGGGGCAAATATTATTTATGATAAAGTTGAGTTGAAGGAGAAGCTATAGAGAATTTTTTGTCGGAGCCCAAGCATGATAGAAATTGTTTGCCGAAGACGAAGTCCGGAAAAAATTATTAACCGGAACTAGTTTCAGGATTTTAGTTGAAGCCGAAACTAAATTCTGATTTGCTCCGGAGCTGAAGACTTCGGTTTTGATGCCGGCTCCGAGTCCCTGTTGAATACAAAGCGATGTACAGTATATGGTTTTGGAAGTCGTTGCTGGAATTGATGTTGATGAACAAACCATCACCTGTGCGATGTTGGCATTATGTTCTGCTGATATCACTAGCAAAATTACAGACTGGAGACGTTGATAAGCTCCATGATCAGTGGTTACATCAATTTGAACCAGTCGTCCAGGTGTGTTGGTCAAGGGGCACGCACACAGATGAAAAGGAATAACCCAATTTCTGCTCCCTTTCGTGCTAAAAAATATAGAATTTGATGGGTGCAGTCAGGCAGACAAACAGATGAGACGCACCAGATTCTGGATGAGTATTTGTGTAGCAGTTTTGATTTCGCTTCACATTATTGTATGAAAAATCTCACCGTTTCCGCTACTTGGGAGAAAAGACTTCAGGGTCCAGAACAGATAGACAAACTACGCGTGTATTATCTGAAAACGAAGTTCAAAGTACTGCAGGGTTGTTATGGGGTAAGAAGTGCCTTAAATCGGAACATAGCTTGCCTTCCGTCTTCCTTGCTGGAATAACCTCAAAAGGGGAGTAGATAGACAGAAAGCTAACTAGTCAGCTGGGGAGCCAAAAAAAAAGTTTCTAATCTCGACCTTTCCCTCTGTTGCTTCCAAAATTCACTGCTAGTAAGGTAACGCAAGAGTGATGAGTGTTGTAAAAAGAAGTTATAAAGGGCAAAATAATTCCGTTTTCTTCGCCTTAAAATGCTTTCAAACATTACGGAAATATGAAGCAAAAGCATTTTATTCGTTCGCTTGTCTAGTTTCAAAGCGAAGGTCTGCTCAAATCACAGAATCAAGATCGAGCTTTTCGCTCCTAAGCACAGATGGCGAAAGCTAGCGGTGTGTTTGGAATTTTCGTCTCTGAGGGCTACCTTATGTACAGGAGTGGTGTGTTATTGTAAATCTTTCGCTGAAGACCGATGCCCTCCGACTGCCCGCTGTAAAAATGAGAGGAGTGATCTTTCCTGATTTGGAAACCGTAGTCCACCTGAGATTGTCGAAAATTCGACGTTCTAGGCTAACGTACCTGTTGTCAGGTATGAGATTTCTGTTTCTGATTTAAAAAAAAAGGAACCGATGACTTCGGAAGAAGTAGCAGCAACAGTAGACGAAGAAGGAAGTATGACAATTATCCGCGACTAGGATTTGGAATCGTGGCGTTGCCCAATGTGACGTGTTCCAGTTTCGATTTCCTCTTTCCTGTGTTGGCAACCTGTGACTAGCTGTCATCAGTCAGCATCGTCCTCGACCTATCAGCCGTCGTGTCCGATTTCGATATTGCACCGAACATCATCGTATTCGTTGATTTCGTAACAGCGACGATTCGTCTGGTCGGCTTCTTCGCCTTTTTTCGTATTCAAATGTACCGTTGTTGCGATTCGCGGTCTTAGTAAATTACTCTACCTCTTTTTACCTGCTCACAGTCTGGTCGAAAGCCTGGCTAATGCAGCAGGCGTTGTCTTGTCCATTTCCTTTTTGTCATCGCTTTGTTTTGTTCTTTTTCTAATCCGCCTCTAATAACGGAGTTCCGGTTGCTGTTCGACGTGGTTTCGCAATTCGCTCGCCCGGTTGGCTGGTTAGTCAGTCGTCGGGTACGCTATTTTGGCCCGTCCGGAGTGGTCACACCTCCCGAAACCGACGTGGATCACGACGTAAGCTCGCTCGTTATTACTCGCTGGGGAAATCGTGTAAATGAAAAATTATAGCACTTTCTCTGCAGAACTTGAAGCACAACCTCAGCGTTGGATTTCAAAGAGGGGCAAAAGTGGACCGATGTCCTAAAGCTTGTCAGCTAGAAAAGGTTGTTTGAAAAAAACTAGGCCATTAAAAGAATGAAAGAATTGAGTAAATAAACGAAAGGAAAAGGAGGGAGTGAAGGAAAATATTGCATTTTGTGTTAAAGCAGGCGGGGGTTTGAAAGGTTAGGAAACATGGGTAATGAATCATCAGCTCTTGCTTTCTTAACATCAAACCAGAACTCTCTGAGTGGTTTGTCAAAATTGAATTCTGAACAATTCTTTGAGCATTGAAACTCATTATCCAAATAAACGACGTCATATGACACTTTTGGTTTTAATGACTCGATATCAGAGATTTTTTTCAGATCAGTGAGAGATAGGCGATTCAGTCTGTACCAAAGGGGAAACACTGGAATATTTGCTTCATGAATTCAACGTGAAATGTTGGGCAATTATTAAAGAAGGACTTCAATTGTAGCTTGATTTTTTTTTTCGCTCTAGTATTTATTTATTTATTTGAAAATTCAAAGTGCGGCTCTCACAACACAGTGGCCCATTACGGGACGACACTATTACAAAATACGAGTACATATTACAACAGCAACCATAGAAACTGCAACTGTAACGTACTACATTCGTTCTACATCTCATGTATTCCTTTTCTCATTCACTCACGCATTCCTCATTTACTTTGATATCCATAAAAACTACAACTATAACCTACACGTTCACTCAACATCTCATTTATTCCTTTCTCATTCACTCACGCATGCCTCGTTTGCTTTCTATCGCTGTAAAGTCGGCAAGACCAGCCTAGCCTCCCTCCCCATAACCATGATCATTGTGCGGAGTTCACCTTTCCGGGGACTCTTCTAGGAAAGAGTAGCAAAGAGCAGAAGGAAAGATGAAAGAGCAAGTTGTCCCTGATAGCATTATAGACTTGACTGAAGAATTATGCACCTATGGTCCACGGCCGACTCGTTGTCGACACGGCAGTTGAAGACCGCGCCCTTGCATGAGTTCGTGTGTTCTCCAACCATCTCCCCTATCCGCCGCCTGGGGACGCGCCGGTAGGTGAGTGCGCACCCACCCCATAATGGGCCGGATCCCTCGTCTTGTCTCTTAGCGTGCATACCCCGGGCGTTTGCCCGCACCATACACTCCAACTTGGCTGGGGCACCCTTGCCTAACCACCCAACTTCGGTGAACAGTACTCAGGTTCCGGTACAGGTGCCACCTTACACCTAGTATGACTAACTATGAACTCCTCAACGTACCCCGGCGACGTCTTCCGTTTACTAAGAGGAGGCCGTCACACTTCCCAACCTGACTTGAATACAATCGGTTTTCACGAGAGGATGGATGCCTGCATGCGCTTGGGCCAAGCCTGTCCAGGCCAAAGCCCAGTCAGACTTGGGCACTGCCATAAATCAGTCCAGCCAACACTATACGGCTCCTATGCTGTTTGCGAGTACATCTATCTTGGAGACTCATCCGCCATGGTCCTGCCGCCGAAGATGATTGACTCCAGGATGAAACTATACTGCTCTACCAGCTCATGCACAGGGTTGGCATGTTTTAAAACAATGAAGGTTCTTCATTTGTGAAAATTAATCTCAAATTCCTTATTTGTGGCTTATTTCTGAAATATCGATCGATTTCTGGAAGATTATTTGCGGACTAAAAAAATACCCCCCCCCCCCAAAAAAAAAAAAAGAAAAAGAAAAAGAAAAGGACCAAAAAAAGATCAACATTATTTTTAAAGAGAACCAAATTTTGTGCTAATCTTGCAATAAAAGAGTGGTTTTCCAAACCGAGCTTAGTCGTGTTTTAGTGATTTTGTAATATAAGCGCTATCTGGTAAGAAATTATTTTGCCGATCGTGTGGCATTATCAGTTTGATGACAACTCGTTGATTTTTCGAGATACCAGGTGAGTCATCTAAGTTAACGACTCAGCGCCTTTTGCCCCCCCTGTGAAGCGTGTTCCACGTAACATAGAAGATCGGTTGTGATACGATCTGAGAAAAGGTACACATAGTCGACCAAGTTTAATTTGCTGTAGGGCGAGAAAACGAAAATAAGGTCGACATTACCGTTTTCCAATTTTTGAGTGGAAGCGATAGTACATTTTGAGAACATGCCACAGAAATAGTAGAGAATAGGAATGCTTTTAGACTGCAGTTTGACGCCAAATGTAACTCAAGAAAAAGGTACATTAAGTCGGAAATGAGTCTAGGCGTGTCTATTTGATACTGTGCGTCGCATTTATCATGTCGGTCACCTTATTCGGATCGGACAAACAACAACAATAACAATTAATTAAATTAACAACAAGAAGTATGCGACGCCATTTTTAGGCGAAAAATAAAATCATTCAGATTTCGATAAACATGAGCTCATCTGAAAGAAAATTTAATTTGCTACAAAGCATGTTCTTTTCAATTTTCTGTTAACCGCTTTCATTTTCGAGATATTTTGAAAAAACATTAAAATTGTCATAAACTGCTACGCTGAACGTCCCCTTTTCGTTTCCTTTTCCTTTTCAGTTTTTTTTTTTTCAATTGATGCTAGCGAACCTACAATTTGCCCGTCCGAATCAGTCAGTCGTTTGTTATCTAATCGAAGTCATTCTGTGTACATGTGTATTAGTGTAGGCAAATGAGGGAAAAACGTGCAAAGCGTGCGGGCAAAGGTCTGATTGCTGAAAGTGGCGTAGAATGGTGTCCGAAACAACGTACTAAAAATCCCACAAAATCCCTAGGTGCTTTTTTTATGGTGGTTTGAACCCCCAATAAAACAGTTTTTCGCAAATATTTCGTTGAGCATGCATTTTTATGGAAAAACACATTAGTCAAGAATTGTTTCTCGGAAAATTTCCTGTCGAATCGTGTATTCAACACCCAGCCTAAACCTCATAGTTAGCCTACAAAATGGTCCGAAATGGGCCTATTTTGCAAAAAAAAAATAGTCTCTCACAAATAACCTGCTCAATTCGCATTTTCAGGCAAAAATACATCAGACAAGAATTATTCCTTGTAAAATTTCTTATGGAATAATTTATTCAACATTTAGCCTAGACCTCATACTTAGCCTACAATGTCGTTGAAAGTCCGAATTTTTGCACTAATATTCAAATGCTACATGTAGGTATGATCATCTAAAACCTTTTCAAGTGAAATGAATCAAGGGAAGGCGGTAGGAACTTTCTATATATAATATCATAATTATGTACATGCAATTTCATTGGACAATTACATTAATTATAGCAGTATAATAATAATAATAATAATAATAGGTTTCAATCGTCGTCGTCGTCGTTGTCTTCATCATGTGTTATTTATTTATTTTAACAAGTTTATTGTGCACATGTACAGCCACAATACGGTCAATGACACATGTGCACATTACTTATAATTATTTGATTATGGCTATATAACTGTGAGCGCTAAAACGGTTGAAATCTTATGTGTATTTAGTTTATTTTGAATTTAACTTTATTGTTGAATAGTGAGAGGTCTATGTTACGATGGTTGCATGCTTCAAAAATTCTGTAGAGGGGGAGGATGTTGCTGATTTGGTGATTGGTGGAGCATACAAGAGGTGTACTGATTTGTTTCTTAGGTTGGGCTTAGGAATGGCCAAGGCGAGGGGATAGTTTGGATCTGTGATAATTGCTTTATATAGTTTTGCGCAGAGTCGGATATCTGCCCTATCGCGTCGGTCCTCAAGCGTATTCATTTGTAGTTGTTCCAGTGGGGTTACGTATGGGATATGTTCTTCACATGTTGGATAAAATCTGTTTATTTTGTGGAATAGGTATCTTACCAAGCGTTTTTGTATTTTCTCGATGTTTTTAGTCCAGCATTTTGCGCGGGGTTCCAAATTTCGGAGCTGTACTCAAGTTGGGACCTTACTAGAGAGGTGTATAGTGCAATGATTGGGTCTATGGTATTTATGGGGCGACATATTCGAATAATGAGGCCGAGCATTTTGTAAGCTATTCCTGTGATATTTTGAATATGTGTATTAAATGACAGTTTTGGGGTGAAGTTGACTTCCAGGTCTTTCAAGGATTCAACCCGTTCAATTGTGTCGTCGCCTATTTTACAGCAATATTCTACAGTGGATGTTTTCCTAGTGAAGGACATAACTGTACATTTTTTTATGTTGAAGTGTAATTCATTTTGAGTGGACCACGAGTATAACTTATCAATATCTTGCTGGAAGAGCTTACAGCAGTTTTCATTTTCAATTGTTTTAAATATTTTGAAATCGTCTGCGTAGAGTAGGTACTGCGAGTTTTGTATTTTGAATCCAACGCTATTAATGAATATATTGAAGAGTAGGCCAGCAAGGATATTTCCTTGAGGAACTCCCGCTTTGACTTCATATGGACAGGATAGTTTTTGATAGGCTTGAACTGGGGAGATTTGATCTTTTAGAAATGAGAAAAATAAGCCAAATGTGGCGAGAGCTTCAAGTAGTTTAGTGTATGGTAGCGAGTCAAAGGTCTTGCTCAAGTCCATATAAACTACATCTACTTGCGATTTTTTGTCAAGTTGCTATCCAACAAAGTTCGAGAAATTCAGTATATTTGTAGTTGTTGATTTTGTTCGGAAGCCATGTTGTCGGTCGTCTAGGGCAGATTGGGCTAGTGGGTATATTCTGTTGTATACTGTAGTTTCAAATACTTTAGAGATTACTTTTGATGGTTTGATATTGATTTGGTCTGTAAGTGTCAGGGTCGTCGGCTGCGTTTTTCTTTGGGACTGGAATTACTTTGGTTAATTTTAATTACTGTGGAAGTACTAAAGATGTGCAGCAGAGGCGATGCAATGTACTCTTTAATTTCTTTTAACAGCCGAGGGGTGAGATCGTCTGGGCCTGGAGGTTTTAGCGTAGATAGGGATTCGATTGCAGTGGTTATACTTTGTAGGCTGAGTATGAGGTCTAGACTAAAAGTTGAATAAATCTTTCGATAGGAAATTTTACGAGAAATAATTCTTGTCTGATGTATTTTTGCCTGAAAATGCAAATTGAGCAGGTTATTTGTGAACAGTTTTTTGTTTTTTTTTTGCAAAGTAGGCCCATCTTGGACATCTTTGTAGGCTGACTATGAGGAGGTCTAGGCTAAGTGTTGAATATATGATTCGATAGGAAATTTTCCGAGGAAAAATTCTTGTCTGATGTGTTTTTCCATAAAAATGCAAACACAGCGAGATATGTGCGAAAAACTTTTTTTGGAGGTTTAAACCCCTATTTAAAAAAACACCGGGAGGTGATTTTGTGGGATTTTTAGTATGTTGTTTCGGACACCATTCTACGCCACTTTCAGCAATCAGATCTTTGCCCGCACACTATGCACTTTTTTTTTTTTTTGAAATCCTTCTAATTTGCCTACATTATATTACCTTTCATTTTTTTGTAATTGCAATTTTCGATTACGAGCATAATATTTTTCATATAAAACTAGGTGCGGTTCACTTGCAACGTTTTCAAAAGTGGAGAAAGAGGTTTTTTCATGTAAAATGAACCACAGCATCGTGTCAGGTGGTAAAAAGTATTTCTAGTACACTTCTCCCGCAAATATTATCATCCCTTATGACGTTCTAAATAATTTTCCCCCGGGAAAACTGGTGTACTGACTTTGAAGCCGTATTTCCTCAAAACTACGTTTTTTATACAACCAACTTTAAATTAGTACTGTAACTCGGCCAATTTTTAACTTTTTTTTAAATGTTCGATTTTTAGCTTCCTCATACACTACTATTTCGAATTTCAGTTTGCTGACTTTGTATATACCTTTTCTCAAATCGCATCACATTTAGTGTCCATGTTGGAGTGTGAGTGAACTTGGTAAATTCTGTATATAGGGTGGGCTAATTCACAATGTCTTCCTTCTGTAGTCCAGAGCGTTTTCGGCCGTTGAAGATAGCATAACAGCCGAAAGCGCTCTGAACTACAGAAAGTAAGAAATTGTGAATTGGCACATCCTGCATACAGAACGCATCAAATTTATCAAGTTTTCTTTCAAATACGTAGGTGTTGCCAATGCAAAGAATACGAAGGGAAAAAGCTATCTACACTGATTCATAGTTTTTTTGCATTTGTGAATAATGACTCATTTTGATTAATTTAATTCGGTTTGGAAAATCACGCTACGAACGCTAAGGTTGTGTTCTTTCTCAATGCGAAGAGAACCTCAGCTGTACGCTGCGAATTCGTCGAAACAATTACGACGGCCGCGAATATTGAAGTAAATTATCCCCAGTCCCCCCTTCCCCCGGTTTGATTTGAGCGCGAACAAATCGTATAGATGAAGAGTGACCGTCTGCGGGCCGCGCGGTGCTCGTAACGTGACTTCGAATGTGACCTTCAACTTGGACGAATATACGCGGAAACCGGCACGGACTCTCGAAATTGTTTCCAATTTTTTCTGCGTCTTCTCTATGATTTCCCGCGTTGATCGTCGGTGCTCTGTTATTTCGAGAAAAATGACTCGTCGTAAACGTTTATATTACGGAGAGATGAACCGATTTTTCGATTTCACGCTTACGGCGATGGTGGCCGAGCGAGCGTCTGAAGAGGGCACGCTCGGCGCGCGTAACGGCGAAAGAAATCTGCGTGAAGTGAAAAAGAGAAAATCAAATTTTTCAGCCACGACTTGGCCGCACAGGTCCGAGGTGACGTTCGCGCTCATTGTTCGCAAGTGTCGACCGCGATCGGCGGCTGAAGCGGTTCTCGTGGATGGGCTAAAAAGAGCCGCTCGATGGTGCGTAATGACGTCGTAAATATTCGTCCATTGGACGTCCCTGCGGCCCCGTCCTCGCTGGAGCCTCATCCGCGAGTATAATTAGAAATTACGTCGCGATTATTTTACGGAACGTCATTAAAATCGCTGGCGGGCTTCAATTTTATTCCGTCGATTGGCACAACAAATACGCGAATACATAATTGTGTTCCTGAAATCGAAAGAACTGTTGGATCAACGTCATTTCTCGCTAACTTTTGTTTATCGGTTTCTTTTTGTTTTCTCTCGCTTTTCTCTCTTTCTCTTTCTTTTTCTTTCTCTCGGCGGCGCGATTCTGTCGAGTAAGCGGAAAGTCGCTGAGTGGGAAAACGATTGGGCGAAGAATTTGCTGAAGGTTAGTGAACACGATAAACGTGGGCTCGGGAGTATTTTGTCCCTTTTTTACCCGTATGTATAGGAAATGGGCCCAAAATGGAGAAGAGTAGCCGCCAACAAAGCTGAATGGAAAAGACGCGGGGAGGCATATGCCCTGAGACTCCCCCCAGTTCACTGCCATAAACGCACTGTAAATAGAGTAAGGAAACGCTGTCGTCGCTGAAATGAATCATCTGCTTATCGAACCCTATGCTTGTGCTGGGAGTTTCTCAACCTCGCCCTTGCGAGGCCCAGACCAGAAATTAAGCCATTCAGCCTTCTCTCTGGTTATGCACATCTCTAATGGACTCATACTTAACGAGCTCCGCGGGGTGAGTCACGAGTTCTAATTGAAATTTGTGCTTCAACAGAGTCTCTGCTAGTAATGAGTCTTAATAATGTTTTAATTATATATAACGAGTTTCGATCAGAATTGACTGAGACTGAGCGTAGTCTTAACGATTTTTGAACGCAGTGTTAACGATTATTGATGATTTGTCTCTAAGGTCCCTGCTTTGTCCTTCTATGTATGTTATACGGAAACACTGGCGTCAAACTACCTCGCCGGAGTCAAATGGCCAGCAGATTGCTTGCCAGGAGATCCTGAAGAATGGTTAGGGCTACTGTGTTACCTCAAAATTTAGTCAGAGGGACAGCTAGCCAGATCGAGAAACAGATTGCTGGACAATGAAGCTACTAGTTAAGGGTCTGGTGGGCTGAGTGGATAGCACGCTGGTCTTGGATTCCGGAGGTCCCGGTTTCGAGCCACGTAGCAATTCGCGACATTTCGACCTAGGCCGGTTCTTCGGCAAGAAGGGAAGAGGGCTAAGACAGCCCTAACAGCTTCCCCGACGTCTCTGAGGTAATGCTCGAAAGGGCGGATTTCAGGGTTCGGGTTGAGAGCAAAAAAGAAGGGGGAAAATGAAGCTACTAGTTCCTGTGCAGTCAGTCAGACTGACGTATAAGTAAACAGCCTGTCAGATAGAAGGAGCCTGTCATCCACCTGCTTCCTGGTCCACCCGGAAGAAACTGGATGGATACAGAAAGACAGCCAGCGAAGCCATTGAGCGAGTCAATCTAATAGATAAACTGAAAGACTGACCATCCGGGCATCTGTCTTATTCTGAAAATTTTCGAAATCTGACTACATCTCTCCCTGAAGTTTTCCTTATCTTATGAAAGTAACGTCACCAAATTCTCGGAAATTTTTTGTAATTTTAAGGTGACCCCCCATAGCGGAGCCTCAATGTTCTGTGCATTATTTACATATGGATTTGTCAGTAAACACTCCGTTGCCTGAAATCGTCTTTATAGAAGCAGATGAGACAAATACAGCCAACATGTTTTATAACCACACGATATTTTGAGCAACTGAAAGAAAGAAAAAGTTGTTCCTAGAAAATTGAACTGATGAGTGTTTGAAAGAGAAACTCAAAATAAAAGAATGAAAATTATACGAAATTACAGCAAGCGGACATCTGATTTTCGGCACTGATTCCGAAGATGTGTTTTATATGTCCCCTCAGCGTACCATTTCCTCATAATTGGTCTTTAAAGTTGCAAAATTCATCATACTTTTGTGGAATATTTTTGAAAACGAAATTGGAATGATGCTCAGAATTAGTTACCCTATCCCGAATAATGATCCGAAATTCTTATGATCGCAATAAACTATTAAAAAACGTGGAGGGAAGTCAAGGGGCTAAAACTGTGAGTGAGGGGTTAGATGTTCGACAGCGCGCAAATTCAATAACGTACCTTCGGTTTTCGGTACAACAAAGGGCCCGGATTTTTACGCGCTAAAAATTCAATAGAAGGTCATATAAAAAATCTCCAAAGTCTCTAACAAGACTGAAATAATCAATAGAAAGTACCTATAAAAGTGATATAGTCTAAAAAAATGTAAAAATAATCACAAAACGTCCCTATGAAACTACGTATCAAATTAAAGGTCTTGGAAAACTGAACCTTATTTTTATATTTCTATTCCTCCCAAACTATGTATAAACGTAACCATTTTGAATCATCATACTTTACTGCAACAAATAATAAGTTGTTTTGATTCTTTTTTTTTTCCCCGAGTAAAATGGATTTTTAAAAATTTTGTTCTCAAAAAGTTTAAAATTTAAAATATTTTCCTCAAAAAATTGAAAATTAAAAATAGTTTCAAAAATCAGATTTCTACCCGAAATAATCCCAAAAAGTCTCTAAAAACATTAATTTAGGGGGAAAATTCATTTTAAAGGGAAAACAGTCCAAAAAAAGCCGTATCAAAGTAAGCTCATTGGTTTCAGAATTTCCTGATTCGTCCAGAAAATCACAATAGAACGTATAGGTTAGGCTAAGAAAAAAATAATAAAAAGGTTGTTGCCTAAAAATCAGGACTCTATAATTACGATAATCTAAATAAATTACCTTCCTATATGCTTTATATGGGATGGTAAATTACATACCATAATTTGCAGTATGGTACTTTATCCGGTAATTTATCGATGATTTATTCAGATTACGGTGATCTTTGAAGATCAATTATGAAGAAATGGTATGTTGTGGGGTCATTTCATGCGTGTATTCGAAATCAGCGTGGAAGGCCAGTTTGGATTAGCTGCTGCATTTTTGTGTAATTTTGTTTTCAATGTGAATTTTTCAATACCTCAATTTCAAAAACTCACCAGGAGTTCAATTTTGAACTTAAGATCGACTTTCTTCTTTTAATTGGTCAGAATATATTCTTATTTTAGGGCATGTAAGTTTTTACTGCCTCATCTACATATCTATCTCTCTGAATAATATAAAAGTGAAATCTTGTAGGTACATTAGTTCGAGGTTAGAGTCATAATGGCTGACTGAACAAACTTGGAAATTTCAGTTTATCATCGTATGTATCTAGAATAGGTTTTAGGCTATGAGTTTTTTGTGTACTTGAAACAGGGGGGGGGATGTACCTTCTTGAACCCCGACTGCTTTTTCCGAAATGAACGAATAAATGAATAAATAGGGAATTAATTAAGTTATTAGTAAACTAATGGTGTGGTGGGACGTATGGCGATGCACGCATGCTAAAGTGGCCCCTGAGATACCACACCCCGGGACGATTAGTACACTAATGAATAAATGAATGAATTAATAAGTAAATTAAGTAGATAAATAAACAGATGAAAATTCGCGCCCATTGCATTAGGCTACCCTTCGTTCACCTAGAAGTGGCACACTCGAAATACTCCAGACCAGATCCTCAAAATTTTCGTAGGATGCCTACCTGAATCTTGAATTGAAACTCCAGAACCTTAGTCTGTTATTTGAACTGGGTTGAAGCTAAGACAGAACTAAAATTCAAGAGAGTCGGGGGGAGGGGGCTAATTTCTTCATTACCTCCTGAAGCTCTCGTCCAGAGAATTCAATCCGAAAATTTCCGCTTTTTCTTTATGGAAAATCGTGAATTTTGGAATTGAGGCCCCCGCCTCTCCCAGAAATATCACTCCGTCTCTGAAAAGGAAAAGTCGTCAGCGGATGGTGGGAACTCTGCTCAGTGCGCGGGATTTACGATTCGTGGTGTGGGTGGTGGTAAATACCCTGTTCTCACAACTGTTACATGAGTGTCTAAAGCAGGGGTTCAAAGCATTAATAAAACTATGCAAATTGAAACATTGATTCGGAAGTAGTGTTGTCAGAGTCTCTAGTTTAGTCAAAATCAAATCGACCCGGAACAGAAAAATATTGCGATCAAAGGATTCTCTTGGATTATTGTGCGAATGGGCTCATTGAATGACCCATATAAAACCCATCCCCAACCCCTTGTGCGTTTTCTATCACGGTGGTGAATATGCCCCCTTCGTCCGTTTTCTCCGAATTACTGAAGAGTATGCGGGATATTGGATTAGTTTATCGGATCGAAAATACTCTCTTTAGTATTCCCTACAAAATTAGGCTGACACAGTGAGCGATCCAAAAGCTCCAATTCGGTGCAGCCGTCAGCCTCGACATACAGAATGAGTTCAATAGGATGCCATAGACGCGCATATTGGAGGCGCTGGAGAACGCATCAATACCCGCGTACTCACGCGAAATTATCTAGGACTGCTTTCGTGGTCGGATAATTCTCTCGGAAACTGCCACGGGCCTGGTGCAGCGAGAGATGTTGTGCAGTGTTCTGCAGGGATCAGTCCTTGATCCACTCCTGTAGAACATCGCTTTTGACGGCATCCTGCGAGTAGAGATACCACCAGAGGTGAACATGATCTGCTACGCCGATGACACCCTCGTAGTGACAGTCGAAGACGGCATAGCCACGCTTGAAAGCAAGGTGAAGGCGGGACTGGAGGCAATGACCCGTCGGATCGAGTCGACAGAGTTGTACCTAGCAACCGAGGAGACAGAAGCGGTGTTGTTTACACGCCGTTGACGGTGCAACCCCCTTCCTTTCGCCTAAAGGGAGCGGAGATGGCGCCCTATACAGCCCTGAAGTACATCGGGCTGTCGTTTGACGTGAACCTGTCGTTTAGAAAACACGCGAAGAGGACAGCGCTGAAATCGGAGAGAATCGTAGCCGGACTAAGCCGATTTATGGCGAACCTAGGGGGGCCGAAAGAGAAGAAACGTAAGTTGCTGGTGAACGTCGCCATGTCGTCCCTCATATATGGGGCTTCAATCTGGTCCGACGCCATCGGTGCCCGGGAGTACAGAAGAAGCGACCTGGTAAGGGTCCAACGGAAGGCTGCACTGAGGTGGGTCAATGCCTGTCGCACTGTCTCCACGGAGGCAGGTTGCGTGCTAGCAGGTATACCGCCAGTGGAGTTACTAACGGACGAGTGGAAGAGGTTATACAACGCGATGTGGAAAATGCCACCGAAGAGCAGTACGGCGCTACGAGTCTAGCGGGACAATAGGCAATCCACGCTTCGCGTGTGGGAAGAGCGGCTCTCCCGCAGTGCCAAGGGAGAGTGGACCCGTCTGCTAGTACGCGATCTCAACGTGTGGTTGGGCAGACACCATGGCCAGGTGAACTTCTACCTCACGCTGGTGATTAGCGGCCGGGGTGTCTTCAACAAGTACCTGCACCGGATGAGCATGGTAGAAAGCCCGCGGTACTCCTACTGCGCTGTAGGAGGGCGAGATGATGGTGCCTGGCACACCGTGTTCGAGTGTCGGGCATTCGACCAAGAGAGGGAAGAAGCGGTAGCCGTCTTTCAAAACGCGGGCGTTAGGCCGCTTACACCGGAGAACCTGGTCCCGACAATGCTGAAGAGTAGAGCGGGTTGGGATCAGGCAGCTGCCTTTATCAAGAAGAGGTTGGGCCGCGAGATGGAACTGAAGTGGCAGAGATGAAGACAGCGGACACAGCACCCTATGTCGGTACTCGTCATTCCACCAACATCGACGAGGACGATGTCGCTGCTGTAAACAGCTGACGAAGATGACGATCCGGCAAGAAGAATAAGACACCGTAAATTCGCCGCCGCCGCGAAGAGGCGAAAGGAGAAATGGGGGGGGGGGTAGGAGCTACCTCAAAGCGATCCCCCATTTCCTGTCGCAGGCCCATTCGGGGCATTTCCGGGATATGGAGTGTGGTGTCCCGGGGCCGATTTGGCATGAGGGCATCGCCATGCGCCCCACTATCATCATAACATTCCCTACAGAATGATATGAAACATGACTATTTTCGCTCGAAAAGGAGCGCCGCAGGGGGTACGAGGTCGCTCAAAAAGTAGTGTTCTTTTCACATTAGTGGAAAATTATGCCAGGTACGAAGAACATTTATTGAACTAAAAAGATTTTTACAATTTCTTACAAAATAATACCAAATATGATGCCCCCTAACATAACGAGAACCAACACGGCGACCACCGAAAAAGTATAATTCCTATTTTCTCTGCGACCATGTAAATATCTTACAAATGATGAGGTATTTCGGCAAATCGTACTTTCTTGTTCGATCCTCTGTGGTGATTTCCAGGACGTTAGGCATTCTCAACCCGCAAGTATGTAGATAGTGTCAGAGACCCCTCCCCCGGCCACGTTGACATAGCGCCTGTCAGCTTCAACGATACTTCTTGCTTCCGACCTACGACAGCCGTGAAAGGCACTAACTCGAAATATCTGCAGGCAATTAAGATAACAAATATTGACAGGAGATAGCGAAAGCAACACGGCGGCCCGTCATTATTAATCATCGCCTCGATTCGGGACCGGAACGGGAGTAAGCCGCGCATGGAGGTATCTCGCCATTCATTACAAAACTTGTACTTGACATTCTCTTCTGACATGGCACAAAATATGTAGTTGATGCCGAATCGAAATCGATGTGTTTGGCTATTTACAATGTTTTCGCTGAATTCAATGCTGATAATGTGAAGATAATCGTTCGCGGCATTTTTGTAAACACGTGTAAATTGAAGTTAACGATGTAACAGAAGCGCCGCACCTGAATCAGTTGCGACCTTTCATTTTTTTACGTTTTGACATGCTGTATGCAACACCTTCCCTCTCATTAGTCATTACTAAGTGAGGAGAAGAAAAAAAAAACACAAAAAAAACGAACGGTAAATAATAGTGAACGAATTAACTAAAAGTGGGCGATGCTGTTTCCCACTGGATTAGATCGAGTAGAACGAGCAGCGGAAGAAATTATAAAAAAACCGTCGTCACCGGCCTGGCAGACGCACAGAACCCACGTGTTTAATAAGGAAATAACTTATTCACTGTTCATTCATTCGTTTAAGTTGTAAATGCATCAACTTAACATGATAATACGAAGTACTGCGCTTTTCCTCTCTCGTCTCGCACGCGGTATCCGAAAATTCTCTTATATATTTCCACCGGCCTCGAATTTCCTCTAAGACCATTTCGAAGATGCTCTATGCGAACGACCCGTCAAGGGTACTTACACATCCGCTGGGTCCCGGTTCCGAACATTGCGACACCTTTCCGGCCGAATAGCTCAGCTTACTCAAGCCGTGTTGGCCGGCGCCAGATTTAGATAGAACTCGGTCTGTACAGAGATTATCGAAATCACCCTCATCTGGACGATAGAAAGTTTTAAATCCATCTTGTACTTCGTGTTTTCAAGCGCCCTTGGTTCTACTGAGGGCAGGGGGTTACTCGTTTCAACTCATCCCTCGTATGAAACGTACGCTGAGTACGTCGCTGACAGACTTGAGTAAAACCCCGTCGAAACTGGTTGCAGACTCTTCTAGATTTGATAGAAGATGTGCGAAGATTCACCGAGATTGGGACTTCATTGAGACTATCGAAGATTCTTTCGGATTTGCTTGAACCGATTGTATGACATTTTTCCGACACGACGATATTCCGACTCATTTTGAAATGAAATTTCTTTATCAACTTTCAAAATTTTATGCGATATTTACATTGTGTGGCAGATTTTGTAGATACTGTAAGGTTGGGATATTTCCGTAATCAGCGGCAATGTTCTCCGAGCGAATTTGGAGGTCGCGCCACTTCTTTTGTGGGGCGCCTCTGACCTTCTTTCCTAGAGCGAGAGAAAATCTTTTTTCAACTAGCGAGCTCCTGTATAACTATCTCGGTGCAACCCTGCTCCTTCTGAAATTCAGATAGAGCAGAGTATAGATCGGGATGGTGTTTCCCCACCACCTGACGGAATCGGTTATGCCAACCCTCGCGAACATTATTTGTTCGATGTGTCTTAGCGAGGGCTGTTTCAAACGGATTTCACAGTGATGGGGGATATCTCGGCCTTGCTGTTCTTCTGGTGCCTCTTGCTGGTGTTTCAATGTAGTTCTTGTGGAAAAAATCGAAGACGGGATGCAGAGCTGCTGGACAATCGGAGCGAAGGCTGCGCAATGCGCGGGTGACATCTTCCACTGGCACAAATATGCCAAAGATAGGAGCATGTGCGTATAGTTTCTTATGGTCCGATCGTCTGCATCATTGTATTGCACTTGCAGTCCAGCTTTCTGCACCTTCCGGTACACAATTTGTTCAAGGGGGAAAAAACACCCGGACACTGGAACAGTGGGAAAGACTTCGTTGCATGCGTTTATAATTGCGCGTTCAAAATGCGACATAATTTTTGTAGGAACGCAGTCATTTATGCGATATTGGCGAACAGCGTTGTCCACTGCTTTTAGCGCTTCGGCGTACTGTTCTGGCTCTTTTCCTGACAGCAAGCAGTAAACGAGGGGTATGGCGACTGCCTCTGCCGATCCTACACGTCTTCGCAGTCCCATAACGGTAAATATTTGAGCGAAGATGGACGGAGCAGTTTTGAAAGTCCCGTCGACAAACCATACCGAGCTTTCGCACAGCAACTCAAATTCTTGCGAGTGGCAAATACCAATACACGTCATGTGCCCTCATCCTCTTCCTCCTTTTCTTCTTCTTCTGAAGACGACTGGTCGGGACCATGTATCTTTGAATCATACAACAAGAATTGCTCACCAACCAGCGTTTTCTGATACGTCTGAAGTATTCCGAGGAGGTCAGCCAATGAATTTGGGGCGACAGGCATATTCTTTTTTCTTACTCGCTGGATAGTTCGTACCAGAGCTGATTGCTCCGGTAAGTTACTAAGCACTCCTCCAGAGACACCCTGCAACTCGGTGCGAAGCATCTGGGCAGGACGCTGATTTGGATGTTCCTCCGCTTTTCTCTTCAGTCCTGCCACCAATTTCTCCGAAGCACTTTCCTTTCTGTTAGGAGGATGAGAGTGTTGTGACTCCTGCGGACCTCTAATAACTTCAAGTTGGTTATCACTGCTGCGCACAATTGTAACAGCTCTTGCTGAACATTCCTTCATTCTAGTCCGGCGGCATTCCCAGTAGGTTCTTCCGTTTCGTTCTTGCGTACGGAGGTAGATGTATCCATCTAGATTAAGTTTATGTGCGATTATTTCGGCTGACATTTTTACTACGAGTACTTGAACTGAATGAAGCTGTGCATCAGGTACAAGGGGTTCGAACTAACTACTTTTTAAAATTGCTACGCATTGGCTAAGTAAATGTGTCGGAGTGTTATCGGAGTTATGTCGTGTCGGTATAAATGTTAGTCGGAAAAGTTTGTGTCGGAGAATTGTCGCGTCGGAAAAATGCGATGTCGGAAAAATGTCGTAGTGCCGCTTGAACCATCTTGGGTGCTCATCTTCTGAAAGACTCGCTAAGCCTCTTCATAATCTTCAGTACTATTTAAAACCTTCTGAGGATTATTTGAAATTCTGCCAGACGTGTAAGTGGCTTAAATAAAGGGGACACAGTGATATATGCCTCTCTGAGCTTAAAAAACCATTGAAAATGAATGATTTTCCCGTTCAAATGGTTAAAAACTCAAACGATTCTCGGTCGCTCCGACCGTGATTAATAATACTATTTTACTCGAAAAATGTTGACTCAACCCCATTCCTCCTCATCTCTTGCTATTCATACTTTAAAATTCTTCAAATTTTGAGTTGTAGGCCCCATTTTCATTTTTTATTTTTGCTTCCAAGTATTGTAATATAAAATTTTAGCCCTCCTCGGATGCCTAAAGGGAGTTGAAAGTTGACGTATGATTTCCCATAGGAAAACTAGCAATTTAGCATGTTATTCCCTGCCAAGCAAGCATTTGGAAAAATAAGTTCAAAATACAAAATGAGTAAACAGAAATTTGAAGGGTAAAGAATCAAAACTCGCCATTTTACTTCAAGGGCGCCAATAGACAAAATACTGTACACAGGTGCAGGAATATCGTTGCTGCACCTGTGAACGTCGAGTATGCTATACATACCGCACATTCACCGGCGCAGCAAAGATATTCCTGCACCCGTGTACAGTAGTTTGCCTACTTGCGCCCTTCAAGTGAAATGGCAAATGTGAGTTTTGATTCTTTACCCTTCATTTGTTCCCTCTAGTTCCAAAATAAGTTTGACAGTACATTTTTCAATCTTAAAAAAAGTGTTGAGAGTACACGGGGGGGGGTCCAGAAGAAGACCACCAGAGGCAGATTGATGATTCTATCCAAAATCAATTGAGAAAATTTATACATATCTGTTTTGTACGAATTCATTCCTACGATTTTTGATACGCCGAACCAGTTTCTGATGTTGATTTAGACCCACCGCTCTCCTACAAGGTTTCAGAAGAGGTCAAAATTTGAAAATTAGCGTTGATAACTTTCAGGATATCGATACTAAGGTTGTATGAGCAGCTGAGTTCATTTTTAAGGATTTTCTATCCGTACCTTGTGCGTATTAGCTGTCTGGAGCTAAATATTGAAATGATGAATGTCACCTGTTTCGTGTACGGTCGGTTACAATACAGTTCCTTTCACACTCGTCTAATGATTTTTTCGCATTTCATAATTAACAATTTTGGTCCTCCGTGCTGGGATAATTATATATCCAGTGATGTTAGTGTTAGTGGGTGTTAGATCGCTAGCTAATACGCGATCTCACCATCAAGTTTTCGCGATTTCATTCGCTTAAGCACTTCAATAAAGTGCATCTCGATTTGTTTTCGTCTCGCGTGTACACTCGTAAAAGCTAAAAGTATGTCGCTGTTCTCAACCGATCAAAGATGTCGAAGGAGAGCTATCATCAGAAGTTTCGAATCGGTGAGAGAAATCCTTTCGTCTACACTGATCACCCAAGAAGATCTCGTCCACGCTCGAATAACTCTAAAGGAAACTGCAGAAACGGTCGATGAATTTTTCAATGTAGCGGTTGAAGAAATCACAAAACTCGAAAACGAAAAGGAAGACTCTCAAAACTTAGAAGATGCCTACTTAGATGAACACGCCTCGCTCGGAAAAACACTGTGTCTGCTGAGAGCTAAAGTGGATTGCGAACTGAACAAGCTTTCTCCGGCTAAGGTCTCAGACTCGTCTCGTTCTCGTCACTCAATTTTGAACACAGGCTTTCATGCTTGCGACTCGAACTCAATCGCCGGAATAAAAGTACCCGATATTGTTATACCGAAATTCGACGGCGATTTGCGAAAATACCATGATTGGTCCACGATGTTTAAAAACATGGTACACGAAAACGATAAGTTCGAAATAATACAGAAGCTGTATTATTTGAAAACCTCGTTAACTGACGAAGCCGCGGAGGTGTTACGTGATACACCCATGGACCCGAATGCTTACGAAGATGCCTGGAATGAAGTTCAGAAAACGTTCGATGACAAACGTGAGATTATTGCCTGCCACTTTGCAGACATCATGAACCTGAATCCTATCAAGGAAACCGAAATCCGTCAGGCGACAACCAAGATCTCAGCTAGCATTCGCGGGCTCATAATGAATGGTTTGAATACTGAAGCTTTATCGCCAATGATTTGTTACATCGTCGCAGGGAAGCTCGATAAAAATCTTCGGAAAGAATGGGAACGTTCTATTAAAGACAACTCTCGTTATCCTTCGTTTGAGCAACTTAATGAGTTTTTGAAAAATGTAAGTCACGCTAATAGTCGAGTTCTCGGAGAGAGGTCGTCGCAACTAAAAGCTGATGCCTCGAAGTCTATGTCATCGAAGTCTTCTGAAAAGTCGTTTAATCAAAGGGATAAGAAAACCGCGTTCAATGTACAGTCAACACCCGAACGAATCATCAGTTGCGCCTGCTGCGGAGAGGCCCACTATATCTCGTACTGTGCTCGGTTCTTGGAAAAGAGCATCGCGGACCGACATAATTTTGTAAAAGAAAAACAGCTTTGTTTCAATTGCCTAAGACCAGGTCACTGCACGGGTGAATGTCGCTCCTCGAAATGTCGGAACTGCGCAAAAGCTCATCATACCCTCCTGCATAGAGAGGAAAATCCCGAAACTATCAGATCCAAGGGTGCCAGTCCCGAAGAGAAGTCTCCTACTGACACACCCAAGGAAACAGCGAAGCCTAAGCCTGCGTACTCAGGCGTTGTACACACGTCCCGAGTTTGCCTACTGCCGTCAGCCATTGTGTTGGTCATGATTAACGAAAAACCAGTGAAGGCACGAGCCCTGCTGGACACTTGCTCCGAAGCCAATCTAGTGACAGAGGAGTTTGTACGAAGAAACCGCATACGGCTGTCAAGGTCATCGTCCATCATTGCTGGAGTGACGAGCGATGAAGTTCACTCCACACACTCTGCTACCCTGTCTATCAAGTCAAGGTTCAACAACTTCTGCTTCAACATGTCAGCCAACGTCATACCGCGTATTCCATACCAAGTAGATGATGCAGCCATCGGTAAGTTAACCACATTGTTCTCAGACATTAACTTGGCCGATTCTTCACTCGAGTACAGAGAAGTGGATCTCATTATTGGAGTAGAATACACGAATGTTTGTCTTCTTGGTGAAAAAAGAATGCTCAATCATTTATGCTTAGAGAAATCTCAGTTTGGTTGGATAGTGTCGGGTGCGCTCAACACGTCCTTAGGCTCGAATGTACAGTACTGCAGTTTAATCACAGATGTTGAGACTGAGTTAAGAAGGTTTTGGGAAGTGGAAGAAGTTGAACTCCCGAAGACGCGCCACGTAGAGTATGACCTAACTGAAAGGCATTTTATCGAGAATGTGAGGCGACTGGCGAATGGACAGTTCAGCGTTTCTCTCCCGTTTAAGAAGGATCGTCGTGAAGTTGCTAATACCTATAGAAGAGCCCTGTCAGCCTTACGCTACAGCGAGAAAAACCATCCACCGTCTGTGCGTAGTCTGTATTCTGACTTCATGAAAGAATACATCGAATTGGGTCACATGGAGCGTGTTCCCGAGGCCGAGCTGACTCTACCAAATCGCTATTACTTACCGCATCATTGTGTAATACGTCCATCCAGCCTAACTACCAAGCTGCGCGTAGTTTTTAATGCCTCGGCGAAGGATGTTTCTGGCTGTTCCTTAAATGAAGCCTTGAGAATTGGTCCTCCAATTCAGCCAGATCTGTTCGACCTTTTGCTGAAATTTCGTCGCTATCCCGTGGCTTTTACTGCCGATGTTTCAAAAATGTATCGGTGCATCATGATCAACTCGGAAGATCGTGACATGCAGCGTATCTTGTGGAGAAACAACCCGTCTGAACCCGTTCTCACTTACCGCTTGACAACAGTAACTTATGGCACAGCTCCTGCCTCATATTTGGCAACCAAGTGTCTCCAAGTGCTAGCAAACAAAATACGTTCTCAGTTCCCCGAAGAAGCTGAAGCTATTGATTCAGAATTCTATATGGACGACTTAATGTCTGGCGCGGATATAGCAGAAAGGGCGATTCAAAAGCAGCGTATCATTCACAAAACCTTGTTGGAGACCAAATTCCCCCTCCGAAAATACGCGTCCAATTCTGCTGAAGTATTAAAGGCCATTGACCAACAACTCGTAGACAAGCATAGAATCCTGAAGTTTGATGCTGAGAACTGTGTGTCCATCCTGGGACTACAATGGAATCCCATTAAAGACGAATTCAGCGTGAACGTTAAACTCACACCTTTACCTGAATTAGCCACACTCACGAAAAGGATGTTGTGCTCATTCACTGCCAAGGTCTTCGACCCACTTGGATTTATTTCACCTGTATCTATCACCAACAAGCTTTTTATTCAAAACCTGTGGAAAGAAGAAATTCAGTGGGATACCGTCGTACCTACCTCGATCGCTGAAAAATTTAGTAATCATTACAAGGATTTATCGCAACTCGAAAGTTTCACTGTCCCCAGACCTTATTCAAATTCTAAATCACGTTATTGTCTAGTCGGATTTTGTGATGCCAGTGAAAAGGCATATTCAGCAGTAGTTTACTTGCTTTCTGAGCATAGTGCTAACGAATTTGGTTCAGTTCTTCTCTGCAGCAAAACTCGCGTCGCGCCGGTTAAACCTCTTACTATACCTAGACTAGAATTGCTCGGTGCGTTTATTCTCACGAAGCTACTTGTGCGTGTAAGTAAATTGCTCAAAATAGACAATTCGAGTGTTTACGCATTTTCGGACTCTACGATTGTGCTCGCGTGGATTAAGGGTCCTAGCGACAAGTATGAAACTTTCGTTCGTAACCGGTCTTCTTATATTGCCACTCATTTGCCATTCTCTCAATGGAATCATGTCCGCACCTGTGATAACCCAGCTGATTTATGCACGCGTGGGATTTCACCTCAAAAGTTCCTGCAACAACGCTCCTTTTGGGTCAACGGTCCGAGCTGGTTAGTTACAGATTTCAAGCTGCATGTGAGTACGGATGTGGTTATTAATTTGGAGACGGTACCGGAAACACATGCTTTCTTAGCCGCGCTCGAACGGTTTGTTAGTCGAAGGGGTGTACCAAACGTCATTCACTCTGACAACGCTACCAATTTTGTGGGAGCCAAGAATATAATCGACGTCAACGTGCATCGTGTCGCAGAATTTGCCGCTAACCGCCACATTCAATGGTCCTTTATACCACCGCTCAGTCCACATCAAGGCGGTTTATGGGAAAGCGCGGTGAAATCGGCCAAATCCCTCTTGAAGAGGGTCATCGGAAACCAGATTATGAGCCGTGAAGAACTTAACACTGTCTTTATCAAGGTTGAGGCAATCTTGAACTCTCGACCGCTTTGTCGATCGCCCGAACCTGGACAAACTGCCTTGTCCCCTGCTCATTTCTTAGTTGGTGAACCTCTGTACGAAGTTCCTGCTCCCGAATCTGGTGAGGTGAGCTTACATCGCCGTTATCAGCTTATCAAGCAAATCACTTCCTCTTTTTGGAGGATCTGGTCTTCGTGTTATTTGCATCAACTACAAGTTCGATCCAAATGGAAGAAAGCGCAGCCAAATATATGCGTTGGAGATGTCGTTTTGGTCAGAAATTTGAAGACCACCTCGCTGGAGTGGCCACTAGGAGTGGTCGTCAAGGTTATTCCAGATGCAAAAAACGTTGTTCGCAAGGTGGAAGTAAAGTGTGCAACAGGTGTATACTGTCGCACCATCCAACAACTTGTTAAATTACCAGTGCATTCTAAGTAGCATAGTTACCATATTGTATATTATGTTTAAGAAGGATAATTTCAGTTTATATAATTTTTGATTTTAATGACTCTCGTCATTGGCGGGGAGCATTGTTAAGATTACTTTTGCAGAGTACTGTTATCTTTAAAGATAATAATTTCCGTCGTAACTAGTTTTCGTTTGTACCTACACGTTCGATCAGTCCATAACATGTTTCGTGTACGGTCGGTTACAATACAGTTCCTTTCACACTCGTCTAATGATTTTTTCGCATTTCATAATTAACACCTGTATAAGCAAAATTATAACTTTTTTTTTTTTTGAGTCTCCTCATTTGGCGATTGAAATCATCTCAAGAATGAAATCAACGACTCCTAAAGCCGCACTCCAGATACAATCGATGCTCCCGTAAAAAGCTTCTATTATCCTATTTGAGCCCCTAGTGTGTTCTGTGGATAAAGAAAGAAGATTACTGCTGAAATGACCGCTAAAATAAATCTAATGACTTTGAAAAAAACAAACATCGGTATATGTATTTGAAGTTGAAAACCAAAATAGATGTAGACTCGTTGTGGAGCTCTTGAGAGTAGATAGGTATCAAAACTAATCTCAAAACGATTCTCCAACTCAGAAACCCTCATGTAAAAAATTATTTATGCCAACTTATGTGATTTTCAATAATGCTGTTCTAATCCCTGTGGGAGATGGATAGTGGATGCACTTGAAATAATCTGAAAAAAAAATTCAGGTACTCGAAAAATCGTCAGAGGTTAACCAACACGAAGTTAGAAATTTTGTATCCAAAACAACTTCAAAAATGGATTTAGCGTATCCGAAAATTGTAAAAATGAATTATTACGTATTACGTGCACGTATTTACGGTTGTATTGACTATTGATACATCCCGGGATTTCTATTTTTGACCTCCCCCCCGTGCTCCCCCATAAACGTAATTTTTTTTAAATGTCTAGTCAAAATAATTTTTGTGGTAAAAAGAACAAATTTCTTGGCTTTTTCTACATTTTCCCGCATAGTTGCTTGCGAAGTCGTAATATGCTAAATTGACTATTTCGGAGATCCTGTATTGATGTTTGACCCTCTTTAGGTGTGGATTAATAGGGTCCGGTTGGCCGAGTGGATTGCGCGCTGGTCTCGGAATCCGGAGGTCCCGGGTTCGAGCCCACGTAGTAACGCGTTACATTTCGACCTATGGAGACGAAACTTGTCTTTCAGTTGTGGAGAGGGGATGGGGAAGGAAAATTTTCCGACCAATATTTTTTTAAACTAGAAGTTCGCTTACAACATTTTTTTTAAATTTGAAAATTTGTCGATTCTTCAATCAAATATCTTTTAATTGAAAAAATAATGAACAAACAAACGTTTTTACAAAATGGAAGATTCAAATAAACAGTTTCAAAATTTGCCGACTGCCACATTATTTAGGGTGTTTCACCCCCCCCCCCCAGTTTCGTCCCTGCAAATGCAGATTGGAATCTTATCCCCCAAGCACTCACATATGCGCCCCTGAGCATACCCTAATCTGGGAGGGTAAGGTGGAAGGATGTTAGGAATACTTGAAAGGAACACACAACTTCCTTTACACATTAAGGTGGTCATTATTTACTCTTGGTGTTCTTTTTTTCTGAATTTCTTCTGATTCGTCTCCTAAATTGGTTCCAGTAAAATAAAATGCGAGAAAAAAAAAACTGAAAAGTTTTAGGTCAATTGGATTAGGGAAATCCGTGCCATAAGCAGCACCCTTTCGTTCTTAGGAGAAAAACACATGGAGTTTCGACTTTTGTTCCAGACTAAATTTCCCTCTTATATTCACTGGGACCAAAGCCCGTAAATCAAACAATAGAACATTTGCTATCGGATTCAACTTGTAACATTGAAAAATAAGTCTTTTGCTTTCAACTTTTAGATTTTAATAAAATGTTCAACTTTTTCAAACTTCAGGCTCTAGGTCAAACAGAGAAATTAGTAAAAACAGAATAGTCATTGAAATTCGGAATTCAACGTTTGCTACCGACTTTCAGATTTTCGAAATGTTTTCCACATTTCAGCTTTGTTTCAGCCTTTCAGATAACATTCGATACTCAGCTAGAAACATTGAGCTTTCGACTGATTAGTCTCTGACAGAAGTCCAGGCAGGGTACTCCATTTTCAGAAACGAAATTCGAATCTCAGTTTGGAGAGGTAGAGAAGAAAAATTTGTCGTCAAATATTTTTTGAAAACTAAAAATTCGTCGACAAAATTTTTAAAAATTGAAGATTTGCCGAATTTTTAATCAAAATATGAAAAAAAAAAAAATTCAAATGAACAGTTTCGAAATTTGTGCCAACTGCCAAATGATGGAAGGGAGGGGTGTTTCAACTCCCAAATCCCCTATAATTTCTTCCCTGTCAACCTTGGCCGGTTTTTTGGCAAGATGAGAAGATGGCTAAGACAGCCTTAATAGCCTCCCCGACGTCTCTGAGGTAATGCTCGAAAGGGCGGATTTCAGGGCTCGGGTTGAGAGTAAAATTAAGAAATAGAACAGTGGCGTAACCAAGGGGGCGAAGGGGGCGCCTAAGGCACCTGAAATTTAAAATAAAATATGCCAAAATGAGCAATTTTTCGCTTTTAAAACACGTTTTTTCGAAAAATTTTGCTCGAGCAGTAATTTTACTTTCATTTTTCTTAAATAGTCCTCTAATATTGGCAATATTTTAGAAATACCTCAATTTTCGACTTTGTCTCCCATGAAGATCTTACTTCTCCCCCCCCCCCCTTCCTTGGGAAAATCCTGGCCACGACACTGTTACAGAAGTGACATGATATTTTGCATACGATGTTGGAAAGTAAAAAAGTAGGAATAGAGGGGTTGCAGCTCAAAATTCGTCAATTGTTATATTGAGGATCGCCCTACTGTTTAGGCTGCTGGACGTTCACGTAAAACATAAAAATTATTCCAGGACATGTATTCTTGAAAAGTTGTTATGCGATGTTATGATAACAACCGTTGTTATGAGTTGTTATGGAAAATGAGAGGGATATTCTTGAATCGTTCTTACGAGTTGCTATGGCTTGTTAACTCGAGTTATTGAGTGTTATATAACACCTCCTCGGGACTAGGTGTAAACGGTGGTTATGAGATGTTAATACTTTCCTTATCAAATTTGACGGCATCATAAATATAAGTTATCACTTTATCAGCTTGTACTTAAGTTGGAAAATATTTCTTGGCTCATATTTAAATGTAAAAGGGATGGCGTTTCCACCTATTGCTGCTTATAATATTAATATTTTAAATGATGCCGACATTTTACTCAAAATTAAACAACTTGAAATTCGCTGTTTCACTTCTACTTTCACACAGTTTATTAGAATGTTACTGACCGGCGTAGGAAATTCTTATTATAAATAAAATAATAATAAATAACAACAACAAGTGTGATAACTTGATGTTAAAAAAGGTTTTCAAGAATACGCATTGACTTAACATCTCGTAACCACCAATAACAACCTCAAACTTTACCACGTTGATAACAACTCATAACAACGGTTGTTATCATAACATCGTGTAACAACTTTTCAAGAATACATGTCCAGAGTTGTTCAAGACTTGTTAGGGCTCTTCAGGACTCGTTTAAGAGCTCCCTTGGCACGCTTGAAACTTTCAAGGCCTTCTGAGTCTTGCACAAGATTCAAATTTCTCACAAACCTGTTTTAAGACTCAAGACGTTCCCAGAAATATTTATGATTCTGCCAAACTTGTTCAAGACTCTTTAGGACTCTCCCAGATCAATTTAATATGCATTAAAGACTTTTGAACTGTGGTTAGATATTTCCAGACTTTCCACACCTATTCACATTTCGTTCAAGACTCATTAAGTATCTTTCCAGTTGATTCCGGATCGACCTTTTGAGACTCTTCTAATTAGTTTTAAAATAAAGTCTAGATTTGATAAGGGCTTTTCAGTACGTGTTCAGGTTCAATTAATGCGCTTTAGGTCTTCGAGACTGTCCTGGACTCGATTAAACCTTTGAGATTTGTTTAATTTTCTTCAAAATGCACTCAGACCTATGTGACTCTTTGGGACGCCTTCCTATTTTATGAAGGTCACGGTCAGTGATGTTTTAAAGTAATGCTGAGGTGATTAACTGTTGGAAGTGTTCATTGATCTTCAGGGCAGCAGTGCGTATTCCGAACAGTCAAGTTAAGCAACATTGGTTAAACTTGGGCGACCTAGGTTAAGCGTGGTTGACCGTTGTTAGTCTTTGTTAACCTCAGTTGACCTTTGTTTAACTCGATTAACCTTGGTTAACCTTTGATAAACTTGGTTGACCTTGGTTGACCTTCGTTAAACTTGGTTAATCTTGGTTGACTTCTCAAGATTAACCCATATTAACCAACTATAATCTACTTTAAAGTGAGACACCCGAAGCCAAGTTTCGACTATGGAGTTTCAGGCAATTCTTGACTACAGTCCTGCGGTCTGAATCAGTCTCAACATGCATTCACACCAGATCTTCGCAGTTGTAACCATGTCTTATCGCATTTTGTGAGGTCTCTTCGAGGTACTTGTATGTATTTTTATAGCTGTATCAGACTGGCAGTGGAGCACTTTCGCTTCCTCTGAAATCCAACAATTGATATGAACGACAGTTATAGGTATCTAAATTATCTTGTGAACTCGAATAGCATCACATACATAAGTATACAAGAAGCCATGAAGCTAGCTTATGCGCAGGCATGCGAATAATTGCATTCTCTCGCATACGCCCTTCATCGTTACATTTATTTGCTGTATAGTCTGTAGTATACATTCAACCTAATCCTGTAATAATTTAAATAGCACAGAATGCGCTGTAATTTTCATCTACATAGTGATAATAATTCGTTTCTATTGCTGTATCGACATGCCAGGTGGTCGCCGAGTGGCCGATGGTCGATGGCCGCTGCTTGCTGGCGTGAGCACGACCATTCATTTGCGTCGAAGCGAGGCTTCGAATTACCGCGAAGCATAAGTGCACAGCTCATGCACCACTCTAAAATCTAAAGGAAATCTTGGGATCAAAAACCAAACGTAGCAGGATCGCGTGTAGTGATACACAGAGATGAATAGAGACCGGGTGAACAGTGTCCGGAGTAGAATTTTCTTATCAGTTTCACGGTACTGGATGGATTGAATTAGAAGTTTATTGCTTTCCGAGGTGTACGTGATAAGAGAGTAGGTCGCATAAATGATATGTGACGAGATAAGAAGTCAAATAGTGGCAACAGAGAGCTATTTGAATAACATTAGGCGCTTCGGATTCTTTCGAGATTCATTCAGATTCTGTTACGAGTCGTAAAGGTTCGTTCTTTCATCAGAGACTCATCTCGACTCGACTAGGACTCATTCAGTACTTTGACTTGTTTCCAAACATCGGTAATCTGACCATGAATGGAAATTCCTCTTCTTTACCCACCGCTTTGTCTACAGCGTGCGTAAATTTGTGTTTTGGCGTGTCATTGACCTTGGAGAGGACTTTTGAAAGGAATTTTTTGACCTTTCATTTGTGCGAATGACGCAATCGAGGTATCGAGGTGGGTCTCGAACTCGCTGAATTAATTTTCGATATCAGTTCGACTGTAAATCCAAAATTGTGGCTCCACAGACTGGTGGAACCAGACGTGTTGATCAAGTGTACTACTTTCTAAACATATGATACAACTTTTCTCCAATTCTTAAGATTTACAGTGTTCCCTCCCCTCTCCTTAAAAATGATACTTTATTCTGTATTGGGCAAATTTTTTGAAAGTGAAAATTTAACAATATACAAAATATGCCTATGTCATAAACATAAAACAATTTTTTATTTTTGTAAAATTGAACAGGTGTGCCAGTGCACACTGTATGTACCGCCTCCTGGTTCTGCCAGTATCCACAGGAGTAGGAGAGGGACGAAGATTGGGTGAAATATGATATGGATATGGTAAGTATTCACAGCTCCTATGATTTGTTTGAAATTTGAAAACTTTTGTGTCTGTGGTAGGGGTGGAGACCTACAATTGAGAAAAATCGACCAGAACAAGGTGGGTATTATTTTTTAGATTATGAAAATCCTTTTCCCCCTTCATCAAAGCGGCTACCTGAGCATTTCTGAATCCGCAGTTGGTCTGGAAATGTTAATGAGAAATAGGTCATTTACAGTTCTTGAAGTTCGTTTAAATTTTACTTGAAAGCAGCGTATTTTTGTCAAAACGTTTTCGGGTGCCCTCCTGGCCGTCACCAGTAACTTAATTTTTGATGCAAAAGCCTATCCGTGACGCACTATAATCAAAGTAGTACCGTATGGTAAACTGGATTTTTCATGTTCTACGTTCTGATTGGTCGTTGGTAAACAGGGGCGGAGTGGGACTAGACAGGACGCCGGAAAAATCAGTTTACGGGCCACTGCCATAACAGTCGCTATCTAATACCCCCTCCTACTCCCTCTTTAAGGGAGACGAATTGAAAAAATGACATTCTTCATCATAATTGTATGTTCTCGTTTTTCCTTTCTTTACTCTTCTCCCCTCTAGTTTTTGTAAGCTTAAAAAATAATGCTAGTAATGGGCATTAATCGATTAATTCGAATAATCGATTAGTCGATTATTTAAAAATGTTGAAATAATCTAATCGATTATTAATCGATTGCTTAAAAAAGTCAAGGTGTCGATTTAATTCTATGGAAGCGCTAAAGTGCAGTCTACTCTCCTATTCAAGTTTGTATTAATTTTCCAGTACCTGTCTGATTATCTGATTATTGATCAAGTTTACATTATTTTGTGAGGCATTTTATAGTTTATACCTATTTTGATGCATCTAATATTAACTCCTAACTCCTTGCTGCTGAATTTGAACTGGAAAGATGAAGTATCCTGAAACCTGCGATGTCAATACTTGAAACCTATGATGTTTTAACAAATAAAAAATAATCTTCCACAGTTGGCAAATGAAGTGTATATATTATCTAGAAAAAAACTTGATATAAATAATAATAATAATACAGATACAGAATAATACACAAAACCGAAAGCACAAACCACACACGAAATTTTAAAAGTCCACAGCATCCTAGAGACACATCTTAAAGGCACAAGCGTGATAGATTCTAGAATGGTATCATCGTTTCATCGTATGTGCCGTACTGCTATTTGCCGGTTTCGAAATAAAAATAATGTTTTTTAAATAATCGATTATTACACCCAAAATAATCGATTAATCAATTATATTCAAAATTTAGAATAATCAATTATTTTTATGTTTGATTATTTTTATTAATAGATTAATCGATTAGTAATCGATTAATCGCCCATCACTAAATAACGCTTATCCCTTTTTTTCTTTTTCAGCATTTTCTACAATTTTCAAGTTTTTTCTAAAAAGGTGAAAAGTGTTGGAGAAATTTTATTGATTCAGCGTAAAACTGGACATTTTTGAGTAAACAAGTCTGGATGCGAAGGAATAAATTTTCTTGTAATTCCATTTTTGTGTCCTTTGTGGATGATTGCGTGTCGAAAGTCAAAGCATGTCCTCATAGAATGATGGATCTCTCGTATAACTTTATTAAAACTGAGCTCAAAATTTCAAGATACTCGTTTATTTCCTGTCCAGCTGGGGGAAAAATAACTAGTTTGACTTTTTGCGTATAGGTTCGTCAGGGTATCTGCAGGTGCTGAAAAGTCCTAAATTCTGAAAGTAGGCCCTGAAAGTCCTGAAAAGTGCTGAAATTTAAAAAAAAATATGGAAAGTCCTCCATTTTTGTTAGAAATACTAAAAAATAATTTTTTTGCAATTCTTCTGTATGATTGGTCATTAAAAAGTGTAGCGCAGGATCTATTTTCTCAAGGAACCCGGACGTGGGGGAGAAAAAAAGAAAAGGGTAAAGGGGCTAAAACAAATGGAAACAAAAGAAAGTAAAAAAGATCTTCACACTCGAGGAAAATATGGTAAATATTCTGGCTACAATCCTGCAAAGGGTCCTGAAAAAGTCCTTTATTTTTACTTTTCAATTTCTGTAGACACCCTGTATTTCTTCTTTAAAAGCTCAAAAACTGAGCTGCTGTGGACAGTAGCGTAAACAGAAAATTTTTGGACGATACGGAGAATAACTTATAATTGGGGGGGGGGGACAACAAAAACAATTTATAGAGGTATAACTATAGTTGTGATCTGAGCGAGTGATTATTTTCAACGATTTGAGTTGTAAAAATGAGTAATTTTCAACTTTTTCCCAGTTTCGGAGGAAGGGGCGATTTCTTCCCATCTTCTTTAAAATTCTTTCGGGCATATTTTACTCCGCAAAAATCTTTCAGAAGAAACTTTTTCGTATTTGTTTCTGATAATTATTCCTGACTGTGCAAAGACTATTTTAAGACTCTTCCAGATTCGTACTAGAACTTTTAAGACTAATTCAAATGCACAATAAAATGAGTTTTGTGTAATTTTTTCTGGCTCGCGTGTGGAGGGGGTGTTGGTGGTATATATCCTCGTGTGTGTTTTTTTTTCTTTTCTTTTCTTTCTTTCAAATTCAGACCTATTTTATTCTTCAAGACTCTTCCAGAATTCTTCAAGCTCTAAAATATTTCATTCTTGGTCAAGATTATTATTGTTGCAGACTCTACAGAAATTTTTTATACTCTTCCAAACTTTTATAAGACCCTTTAAGACTAGTTAAGATAAGCAATAAAAATGGGTTCATATTTCAATTTTTTTCCAGATGAGAGGAAGGAAAGAGGGAATATATAACTACACTTCTTCGAAATTATTTCAGACTACTGCATTTTAGTCTTCAAGACCCTTCCAGAAGTATTCAAGGCTATCTGTAAAATGTTTTCGGATTCAGGGTTATTATTGTACGCTCTACAGAGCCTATTATTTCAGACTTTTCCGAGGCCCTTATAGACTTATTTAAGACTTCTTATCGACTAGACACTAAAACAATTTCAGAAAAGCTTTGGAGAGTTTCGAAAAATATTGAGAATTCGCTTCTATAAGCATTAATTAGGCTGGAAGAGTTTCAAAAATCTCAACGAAGCAGCGGGAGATTGACGTATGTGCAGACTGTGCACTTGCATAGGACGGCAAATTGAAGAGGGGTTCTAAAATTTACCACGAGCGTTGAAAGCTCGCTTTTACATTTTGGGCCAAGGGCGGTCTGGTTAGGGTCTGGTTGGCTGAGTGGATAGCGCGTTGGTCTCGGAATCCAGAGGTCCCGGGTTCGAGTCCACATAGCAACCGACCTAGGCCGGTTTTTCGACAAGGTGAGAAAAGGGCTAGGACAATCCTAACAGCCTCCCTGACGCCTCTGAGGTAATGCTCGAAAAAGCGAATTCCAGAGCTCGGGTTAAGAATAAAATTAAAAAAGAGAAGAGCGGCAAGAAAAATTTCGCACGCAGCGGCAGCTTCCCAAAACCCGGTATTGCAACGAAGCATAGAATAATTTCAAAAAAATTGTCATGTTTGTAAGAGTCCGAAAGAAGTCTTATAAATCTAAAGCAGGATTGGAAAAATCTTGATGAATCTCAAGTATCTTAAACCCGTCTGGATGATTTTCTAAGGATCTTAAACAAGTATGAAAAAGTCTCAATTAGTCCTAATAATGTTTAGAATAATCTTTAAGTTTCTCAGTCAAGTCAGGAATGGTCTTGAAACGAATCTTGAAGATCTCTAGAAATGATAAAAACTTATTCAGAAGCTTGAAAAGTTGTAAACAAGATTTACGAAGTCTGAAAGAGTCTTAGGGAGCTCTAAATCCTTCTAGATGGAGATCAGAGAGGCTGAAACGAATATAAAAGAGTCTGAAATAGCGACGTAGTTTCCAAAAAAATAACGGCGATTCTGTAAAAAGTACAAAACATGTCAAAGAATCTAAAAAATCTTTAAAAAGTTTTGTGGCTTGGGATAGTGTTGACCGAGTCTGTAAGATTTGGAGTCTTAAATGTGTCTTGAAGAATTTAAAAAAATCGAAAACATAGCAAGAGCCTTAATGAAGTCCTGAAGAGGCATGAACAAGCTTTGAAGAGGCTGAAGATGTTAAATCAATTTTCGTATCACCAGGCTCTATTTGTGTCAGGCCAGCGGGAATTTGCCTGTATGCCCGGCGGGCCACTCCGCCCCTGTTGGTAAAACTCTGGTAGACCAATCCCTGTCGTTGAGTTCTGTATCAGGTTATTGTTTTGTCCCTCTTTTATTCTTATAATTTCTACATGTTCTTGTGGTTTCCTGTTTCTTATTTTTTCTTAGTATTTTGGATTTGTCAAAGTTGGTTCATTGCAGGCCCGACAACGTAGGATTTTCCCCTGTAGTGCTCGAAGTTTTTTCTGAACACGCTGGTATGAAAAATTTAAAAAGGGGGTTGGTAGGTTAGACATTCAAATAGCTAAACCAGAACAGGTGTAAAATAAATACAGGTTGTAGTTCACATCACACTTTGCAGCATAGCAGATAACACACACATTTACAGAGTCACAGAACGCGTGTATTGATAAAAGGACGCTGTTAAACGTAACAGAACCAACCGACATTTGTTGACCGAATGAGTCATTAGTATCGTGGGAAAGAGCGTAAAAAGCAGAATTTTTCAAAATTGGCCCCCGATTCAAAAAATGTGTACTTACGTTCGAAAAAGCTTATCAGTAAATGCTATGTCATATAGTTTCTACATGGCTCTTGAACTTCGAATCACGTGTTCTCAAAAAACAGATTTTGTTGGTTAGTTTTGTTATACGCTCAACAACATCCAAATCGAGGTACAATAACGCAACTTTGACTTGATGTGGGCATTCATATTTCCAATCATAGATTAAGAATTGCAGATCGATAAACTGATAACGTGATAACCGCTCCAGGTTATGCAAAATCGTGGTAAAAAAAATATTCGAACCCAGTTGAATAGTTGACAAATCATTTTTCTCTCTATTTCTCCAATAACATTTTTTTTTTTTTTAAAACTTATTATTATCGAGCCACGAAGCTACACTCTAGGGCTATGTGCTCAGAAAAGGTTGTTGATGTGATGTGTTTTAAGGTAATTACGATAAAACGATAATTTCTTCATGTAGTGCTGCAGCACTCTGATGTAGCGTTCCAGCCTGTGAGCACCACCATACTTGCCGCCATGGGTTCTGTGTTATGTTTATTGACATGTGAGTGTTTTCCAAAAACTGATTTGTCATCTTCGAGCTTGTGTGACCTTTTGTGTTTTTTCATTCTTGTAAATATCTGTCCTGTTTCTCCTATATCCGAAATTAGCTTTGTACAACTTTTTCCCGAAAGGATGCTTTTTTCCCTTTTGTATTGAATTAACTGGATTGGCAAAGAAGAGGTAGAGAGTTGATGCGCCACCTGTTATCATCCAATCGAGCAGGAATTCGCAGCGATTCTCTTTTTCACTTAGTAGATCAGTAATCCACCCAGCACCAATCTAAGTTCGAAAATTTGGAAATTGCGTGCCCTTTATTGTATACATACCGCATGCTTGCCAACTAAAAGTACCGTGAATGAGCGGGGTTCTCTGATAGCGCGTCGTATGCGAACTCGCGATGGCAACCCTGCGCGCGCACTTACTGTAAAATTGAATATCTACGGCGTACCTAGGATTCCTTTTTATTTCTTGCTCTTCTACTTTTTTTTTTTTTTTCTTTCTTTGCTTTATAATATTATCAATATACTTTTTAATCATCATTAACGACTCAGCGCCGCCGCGTACTCTCCAAACTGGTTTTGTAAGTTAGTAGTAGTAGAGAGTGGTTTCTGTCGGCATGCCACTGCGGTTAACACGTCGTGGATTGAGGAACAAGACGCTAGTTGGAGGGAACCGCGTACCGCGCGCTTTTTCACATTCGACCAAAAATCGGTCATCGGTTTGTTGCTGGTGATCTGCGTATTGCGTTTTTGGCTCCCCCGTGGGCATTCCTTCTGTAGATGAAGGGAACGTACATTATGCTAACTCTCGTTTGAAAAATCTTCCCTCCTGTCGGCTTACCGCGAGTCTGGTGTGCTCCGGTGATTGAAATCGAGAATGCGTACCGGAGTGTCGATCCGGCTGATGATAGTTTTTAAGAGTGTAAACTCCGAGCCCAACCGCGACCGCAGTGATGTCATAATTTGTCTCCGGTCGTACCGTCTGTTCAGTATGTCATTCTGTTCAGAGTGGAAGAAATCGTCGAAGCTTTCGACCGGTCGCAGAACTGGTTTCACTTGGTCTGTGTTAATGACCTGGTATATCGTGCACGGTTGGTTAGTTAACACCCTAAAAGTCGTGCACTCGCGGTTAGGCCGATTCTCAGCATCTGGATGAGGTTGCTCCAAGTTGAAAGTTGATATCCATACGGCGGAACATTGTTGTTAGGAAGGCAATACTGAATATTTTTGACTCATTTCGATGCACCAGGAACATGGTCAGTGCATCCCCCTTCTCATTGGGGAGAAATGTTGCACAGGTGTGCAAAATAATATGAACGTATCTGTAGCCCAGTAATCCGGAGAGACAGCGTTGAGAGTATGATGATTTGATCTTGATAAAAGAATGATCGGGACCTGTGATCATAAAAGGATTATTAGATTCGTGGTCAACCAGATCATTGAAGCCGAGACAGAATCGTGATGTGAAGAAATGAATTACAAACCAAAAACCATGATCCCATAATTAAGACAATTATCATTTAAAATAATTTGTTATTGAAAGTCCGTCAAGTTTCCAAATTTCTTGCATGATCTGGTAATGGTGATTTTGGAACGCTGATCTGGCTTCATGATCTTACCGATTTTAACTAAAGGGACTAGCCAGCTATCTGACTAATCAAATGGGTATTAGCGTTCTTCAGTTTATTTTAACAGCATTGTAAACGAAAAATAACCGTTGCGGTGCAGTACTAGGCTGCGTCCATTGCTTTCCCTCTTCTCCGCCCATTTTTGAGCATATGCCTCACAGCATTTCCCCCATAAGTCACTATTTTCCGTTTTCCTCCTCCAATTTATCCCTGTTTGCTTTCTCATTTCATCCCTCCATCTTGTTCTTGGTCTTCCTCTTGGCGATTTCTCATTACACACTGTGTAATCTAATACTTTTTTTCCAATCTTCATCAGTTCTTGGTCCACTCCTGTGGAACATCGCGTTTGACGGCATCCTGCGAGCAGAGGTACCACCAGGGGTGAACATCATCTGTTACGCTGATGACACTCTGGTGGTCGCAGTCGAAGACGTAGCCACGCTTGGGACTGGAGGCAATGACCCGTTGGATCGAGTCGGCCGGGTTGGGCCTTGCAACAGAGAAGACAGCAGCGGTGTTGTTTACACGCCGTCGACGGTACAACCCTCCTTCCTTTCGCTTACAGGAAGCGGAGATTGCGCCCTGTACAGTCCTGAAGTACCTCGGGCTGTGGTTCGACGGGAAGCTGTCGTTCTGAGAACACGCGGAAGGGACAGCGCAGAAAGCGGAGAAAGTCGTAGCCGGATTAAGCCGACTCATGTTGAACCTAGGGGGCCGACAAAGAAGAAACCTAAGCTGCTGGCGAACGTCGCCATGTCGGTCCTCCTATATGGGGCGCCAGTGTGATCCGACGCCATCGGTGCCAGGGAGTGGAGAAGAACCGATCTTGTAACGGTCCAACGGAAGGCCGCAATGAGGTTTGTCAGTGCCTGTCGCTCTGTCTCCACAGAGGCAGCTTGCGTGTTAGCAGGTATACCGCCAGTGGAGTTACTAGATACAGTGCAACACGGAAGGTGCCACCGAAGAGCAGTGCGGCGCTACGGGTCAAGCGGGATATTAGGCAATCCACGCTTCGCATGTGGGAAGAGCGGGTCGCCCGCAGTGCCAAGGGGGAGTGGATCCGTCTGCTATGTAGTACGCAACCTAAACGTCGTGGTTCGGCAGATGCTGTGGCCAGCTTAACTTCTACCTCACGCAAGTGATGACTGATGAGCGGCCATGGTGTCTTCAACAAGTACCTGCACCGGGTAGGCATAGCAGAGAGCTCGCGGTGCTCCTACTGCGCTGCAGGACGGCGAGGTGATGATGCCTGGCACACCCTGTTCGAGTGGCCGGCATTCGACCAAGAGAGGGAAGAAGTGGTGGCCGCCTTTCAACACGCGGGCGTTAAGCCACTTACCCCGGAGAACCTGGTCCCGACCATACTGAGGAGCAGAGCGGGATGGAATCAGGCAGCTGCCTTTGTCAGGAAGACGTTGGGCCGCAAGATGGAGCTGGAGTGGCAGAGACGAAAGCAGCGGACACAGCATCCTATGCCGGCACTCGCCATCCCACCAACATCGACAACGACGACGATCCAGCGCCACTCGACAGGGAAGAGACAGAAGAATAAGACGCCGTAGATTCGCCGTCGTGAAGAGGCGACAAGAGAAATAGGGGTAGCAGGAGCTACCCCAAAGTGATCCCCCTATTCGGACGCAGGCCCATTTGGGGCGTTTTCGTGATAGGAGGTACGGTGTCCCGTGGCCAGTTTGGCATGCGTGCATTGCCATACGCCCCTCCATCATCGAACTTCGCCCCTGTCTCATTTCATGTCCTGCGTATGTAAATTTCAATTTCTTAATTACATATTCCACATCCTTTATTCCTATTATACTCCTTTCCATACATCTCTGGATTGTTCGCAGTTTTTCCACATTGGCCTTGGTCGCAGCCCATGTTTGGGCCCCGTACGTCATTATCGGTAATGTACATCTCTCCCATACTTCATCTTCATTTTAGTTGGTATTCTTCCCTTATTCCCCCTAAAGACCAATAATTTTTCCATCCGTTTATTATTCTTCGTCCGATCCTCTTCGTATTATTTTTGAGCGAGATTATCTGTCCCGTGTATATTATTTCTTCTTCGTTTTTGATTTCCTCCCCCCCCCCCAACTTTATGTTCCTTCCTATTTCGTTTGATTTTATCCTTGTTTTTTTTTACGTTTATCTCTAGTCCCACGTCCTACTCCTTTCTGCGAATTCTGTCGACATTTTTTCGAGATCCCTTTCTGCGAATTCTGTCGACATTTTTTCGAGATCCTCCTCCGTTTCTGCGAGCAACACAACATCGTCAGCAAATCGCATAATATCCTGAAAATACGACCTCCTTCCTCCTCTGTAAAAATCGCCTGTAGGGATCGAGTAGCTCGTTCCAGTCCGATTGCTTGTAAACAGAATAATAGTTCAATGACTTCCGCAGGTCGGGGTTGTGATGTATGTGCCTCAAGGTGATTTAAAAAAAATTCCTCAGCGTGTTGTGCGTTTAGAGTACATCGAGTCTTTTTGGTGCGAAATCGTATAGTCAACATTTTGTTGGTGTCCGAAAATATTACGTGGTTGCCGACGGAAGTTGAAGTTCAACGTTGTACCCCCTCTTCCTTCCCCCGGAAACTCTAGATTTGAAACTAAAAGTAAAATATTCAGTCATTAAAACTTTCTGGTTCGAATAATTAACCCCCACGCCCTCTCCTCTCCTCTTAAGAATAATCGGATCCATCAAGAATTTTCTCCCGCAATTGAAGCCGGAGCTCGATGTAAATATTTGCCGGAGTCGAAGCCGAAGCTAGCTGGGTGTGGCTCCAACCTTAATGCCGGCTCCGAATCCCTAATTTATTATCTGTTCATGTAGGCAGTGAATTTAATGGAACAAATTGAAGATCCTGGGTTACCAAAAAGTGAACTACATCCATGACAAGTACGTCACAGGATCATGTGAACATCGGAGCAAAAGTTCGACGTATAGCAGCACAAAATGAGTAATTCTAGTTGAATATTAGTATCCCTTTGAGAGCCAAACTGATGAGAAATGGTAGAAATACAGTTACTGGAAATTTTAATGGAACATGTGCCCAAAATTACGGTTTGTACTGTATTGTTTCTCTGAATGAATATTGACTGAGACAGAAAACACCGTAGACGTCACAAATCTTATCAATCGTTGATTCTATGAAAAAAATGTTCGTCACCAAATTTGTAGATCTCAAAAAAATGATACTAGTTTCTGTGGTCATAAATACGATAGGACATAAGGTTTTCGAGATTGCATTTTTTATTAAAAAATCTATTTGACGCACCTTCAGTACCCCTGGTTCCTGACTCAGCGGGCCGATTGGCTCATCTTCGACCTCAAACCATATTTAGAGTTATAAAAATTTTAGCTGACTAGGTCAGTTGCATATAATTACAGCGTTGGACAACACCAAATCCCCCGAATACAAATTTTGCTCCTATGTACTCCTTTTGAATGGTCTGATTCGGATCGTCATCGACCTTCGTTTCATTTTTGTAAACAATGTATCAACATTTCAGATTTCCAACTCAATTATATCTCACGCTATCGTTGGCCATATCTCGGATCAAACAAAAATAATAAATAAATAAACATTCCGACAATTTTGAATAAATCTACTCATGGTGATTATCTGAATGCTTATCGAATAATCTGATTTTAGCTTAGTATGCCAAGCCGGTAGGAGGTGGGTGTTTGGCGAGAGGAACCTACATCATGCCAAAGTATACCTTTAGCTCAAAACTGAAGGAGCTACATTTAAGTTTAAAAAATAGTGAATTTTCATTGTGAATCTGATTACTCATTCTAATTCAGAATTTTTCCCGGAGATAATGGGTAGTACAAATACGTTGAAGAAGTAACCAAACTCAACAGAGTTGAATTGCTTCTTATGATGCTGAAGGAACTCCATTAGTTTTAAAATTCTACACCTGAAACCCTAGTAACTCTCTCAATTTTCAAGATAAGTCATAAATGTTGATAATTTCTGTTTCCAGTTCAAATGAGCCTGATTCGTAGCTATCTTTGAAAAATAATAGGGGTTTGCTCGTTAAACCTTCATTCATAAATTTCCAAATTTTCCAAAATTTATGGAACTTTTAAAATTTTGGAACTAAATTTTGTCCATGACAACTTTTTTGCGACCTAGTTTGAAGAATAGCAGTAAATAACATGCTGGCAGTGAGAAAAAATATTGCCACCTGTGGCCTACAGATCTCGAAAATTGGAGAGGCTCACGTGATGGAGTATATGGCGATGCACACATGCTAAAGTGGCTCCCCAGACGCTGAACCCCTGACCCCGGAACTTACCCTTTCAAGTATCGCAACGGAGACCAGAGGGACGCATTGAGTCTGGCTGAGGCCTCCATTTCGCCTTTTCTTGCTTCGGGTTCGCACTGTTCTGCCAGGGTCACTACCGAACACCCTACTGGCCGAGGTAACGTTCACCCAACGTTAACCTGGAGAAATTGGAAAGGCTACAAAGATTTTCAAAAACTGTACTCAAATCTTATGATTAGAATTTTAGAACTGGTATAGCCCCTTCCAGTGCCATATCCAGGAATATGGTGAGGGGGTTGACCTAACATATGAGGTTCTAATGTTTCTGAAATCCGCATTTTCCTGAATTTTCAAGCGCACGGCCGTACGCAGGGGGCAGACCCCTAACCTCCTCCCCTTGTACACGGCCCTGGCCCCTTCAATATCAAAAGTAGGTAACTCAGTTTGGTAAATCTTTATTGTGGCCGTTGATGAGCTTCAAAATAAAAAAAATCTGAATGGAAATTGGTAATCAGAGTCGTAATGGAAGTTCGCTATTTTCCAAATTTTCAGGACTTGTAGCGCTCTTCGACACCCCCCAGGTTGGCCGAGTCGATAGCGCATTGGTCTCGGAATCTGGAGGTCCCGGGTTCGTGCCCACGTAGTAACTCGCTACATTTCAACCTGGGCTGGTTTTTAGGCAAGAAGTGAAGAAAGCTAAGACAGCTCTAACAGCCTCCCCGATGTCTCTGAAGTAATGCTCGAAAGGGCAGATTCCAGGGCTCGGGTTGAGAGCAAAATTAAAAAAGAGACCCCTCCTCATCCGATGGAATATAGAATGCCAAAATGTTATGCTAGCAGGGAGGACACGTGGAGGCCTGAGGGAAACGCTTTAATCCCATCTTTCAGGATGTAATGCTAAATAAAGAAAAAAAGCCCCTTCAATCTTGAGAATAGGCCATGCGCGTTCATAACATTGTTCGTGTCACTCGCCGTGCACTATCATCTGCGTTGACTCGGTTTACTCAGCTAGGGATTTATGGATCAATTTCTAATCATCTTATCTTCATCTTGTGATAATGAGTATTATCTTTATCATATCTACATCCTTATCTTCGATATCTTGCCCATGTCTGATGAGGCGTAGTGCGGCGAAGGTAGAATCTGAGATGAAATGCGATGTTGCACGAGGACGAGACCTGCGGTATCGACGCGAAAGACTGAATTTAAAACTGTCCCGAGCTTGAGTCGTTGTCGCTTCGGGACCGCGAGGGCCAACGAGACGCACTTTTCGGGGATGGGTGGTTGCCCGAAGTCGAAGTCGCAATGATGGGTGACCTCACGGGGCACATTGCGGGAACGGAGACTCCAAAATGCGGACATCGACGACAACGAGTAATAATCACCTCACGGGGGTTGGGGAAAGATAAGTATATTTTACAATTTACTTTATACACGACCCTAAATTGCGCGGACGGCAACTATTTTCATGAATTACGCGTTAAGACTACGCAGACTGTCGCGGACGACGGCGAAAATGTACACCGGAGGGGGGCGAGTGTTCCCTGATAAGCGTACTGACAGTTACATACAGCGAAGCACAGTTGAGGCACGACGCAGATACTCCCTAGTGGTACTTGTGACAGGGAAAGCAACTAACTGCCAGCATTGGGGTTCACCAGTAACCGGTAAAGCGCGCTGACAGGAGAGGACTCAGGGTTCATCAGTAGCTAGTAAATCGCGCCGTGATAAGGGAAGTCAGGGTTCACCGGTAGCCAAATCGCGCACAGTACACAGGAGGTAGACTTGAGGAAGGGGAAAGGTAAGGAGAAGAGCTGGGGTTCACATATAACCAGTAAATCGCTTGCAGCTGATTGTAAAGGAAGCCCGAAATGCTAGTAGCAAAATTGCTTGGCTCGACCACCCTTAGTTTCTCCGGGTAGTTAAGTATACAGTAGCGACCGACTTCGTCCGCGAATTAGAAGAAACCACCCTTGCGATATAAAATCGTTCTTTCAATATCCAAAACGCAAGACCCGGTTTTGTGACGCAGCGCTCAACTCTGCTTTTAGCAGTAGTGGAATCTTAAAGTATACTCGCCCGAGTAGACTGATTGCACGCATAGGTAACAATGAAAATTAGTAATCAGAGTCGTAATGGAAGTTCGCTATTTTCCGAATGTTCAAAACTGGTAGCCTCTTGACACCCCCTCCCCAGCTGATGGAATTTAGAATACCAAAATGTTATGCTAGCAGGGAGGACGCGTGGAGGCCTGAGGGAACCGCTTTAACCCCATCTTTCAGGATGTAATGCTAAATAAAGAAAAAAAGCCCCTTCAATCTTGAGAATAGGCCATGCGCGTTCATAACATTGTTCGTTTCTCTAGCCGTGTACTATCCTGCTGTTGACTCAGTTTGCTCAGCTAGGGATTTATGGATAAATTCCTCATCATCTTATCTTCATCTTGGAATGATGAGTATTATCTTTATCTTATCTACATCCTTATCATCATTATCTTGCCCGTGTCTGATGAGGTGTAGTGCGGCGAAGGTAGAATCTGAGATGAAATGGGATGTCGTACGCGGACGAGACCTGCGGTATTGACGCGAAAGACTGAATTTGAAACTGTCCCGAGCTTGAGTCGTGCGATATCACGAGTTTCTTTTTTGTTTCCTCTGTGGCGCCATTTGATCTGAGCGTAAGAATGGAGAAGTGAACGGAGGCGAAGGTTAGTACGCGGTTGGCCGGGAGTATATTTATCGCGTTTGTCATTCGCTTTTTCACGCGCGGATATTTATGTAAATACGTACAGAGGTATTCGTAGAAGCATGAAGTCGTATGTCAGGGTTAACGGCGTTGCGCGCTTCCAGTCTTACGACACGAGTGAAACGTATAGAGGAGATCTGTCCGACTTAGGACTCACCATTCACGTGAACGCGCGGTCTATCTGGCGATCCGGTTTGGTTTGGTTTGGCTGCGCGGTGCCGCGCCGCGTCGTTCTGCGCCGTACACTGGAGCAGCGAAATTGGCCGCGGGCGCGCGATTACCGTCGCGGCTATGATTACTACTACCGCTCTTATAACTTCTGTATATCTATATACCTATGCTGCTGGAGTACTCCTATCTAATCGAATGTGCACGCTCTTTTGTGTTCCCCAGAATTTGGAGTTCCACGGCGTGATGCGTTTCTACTTCCAAGACTCCGGACAGAAGGTGGCCACCAAGTGCATCCGAGTGGCGTCGGACGCGACCGCGCAGGACGTCGTCGAAACGCTGATCGAGAAATTCCGGCCGGATATGCGAATGTTGTCGTTACCAGAATACGCTTTGTTCGAGATTCACGAAAACGGAGGTGAGCCCAGTGGGAAAATGAGAGCGCTGGAAGTTCGGTGGCGAAGTCGTCGTCCGGACTTACACCGCAGCCAAATGCGTTTTTTTTTTGTGTTCTTTTTTTCCTTTCGGAATTACTACACGGCACTATGTTGCGGATGCGAATTTGTTGTGTAGAATGTCAATGCACCCTGCTTATTCGAGCCAATTTGATCATAATATCGTAACCGGTTTTATACAGGCAACTGCAAAATGAACTCGTTATTGACTCAAACGGTTCTGCGGCTACAGCCGCGTTTTATCCTTAACGCAGGCCTAGGAGAAGTTTTCTATTCGCGCGTCGTATCTAGTTGATGTTTGGCGTTTAGGGATGCCGCAACTCTACTTGTCTCGAATGTTGCGTGTTGCCTGTGATTCAATCTCGATTCGTACCAGAGTCTTGCTCGAGCACTCGTAACTCGAGTGAAATCAATTGTCGTTTGCCAGTACCAGATGAGTGGAATGCTATCAGTGCTGGATTCAGAATTTGAAGGCCCTCGAGGCTCAAAATTGTGAGTATTTAGGGGGTCCTAGCTTTCCGAAGTTTTGAATCAAAAATAATAAAAACGAAGCTCTGCCAGTCAAAAATTGGTATTATTTCAGATTCGTCGAGCACACGTGGTTTTTGGTGATGTTTTAACCTCGGATCGTCAATTTCAGGGAATCCTCACATTTGATGGATTTCCTTGAGGACTCCCTGACATAGATGCCCTCGTCCCTTATCTGGGGAGCCACTGTGGTGTGCATGCATCGTTATACGCTCCACCAAACATTATTATCCCCTCTGGTCACCGACACGGTACTCGGAAGGGTAGATTCCGGGGCCAGGAGTGCGGTGTCTGGGGAGCCACTTTAGCGGTGCGTGCATCGCCATGCGCTCCACCAGACGTTAGGTGCCCCCTTCCCGGATGTTTAGAAAGGCATGTGGTGTTGAAAATGTGTAACATCGAGGAATCCCCAATTCCCCACAGTTGACCCGAATGAGATCCTCAGGGATCAGTTACACTTCCCTTTAAATTTCAGCTTCGTCTTACAAACACGAAAATTGAAATTAATGTAGGTACGGGGTTTTTACATTTAGCGTAACAGTTGATGGCTTTTTTTTTTTCAAAATGAACAGTGCTACAAATTCACTGCTGAAATTTTTTCATTCCGACGCGTTCTCAGCTTGATACAGGTCACTAAATGCTTAAAAATATAATTTGAGGCGATACTAAGCCGAGGACTCGTCCGAATGAAAAAGTGTTCGGCACCGAATTTGTAGTATTGTTTTATTCTGAATAATGTAAGTCATGATGAATCCCTATAAATTTCTTTTCCGAGTAAGGCACTGAAATTTGGTAGGTGAGGTAAATGACCACTCAGGATCGTATTTTTGTCAACTGTATGGATTCTCCAAAGTGATATATTTTCAACACAATGTGTCTTTATAAGCATCGGGGAGTAATATTTTATCCCAGGGGAAGGGAAATTAACCCCGCTTGAAGTTGGCGACCCAAATATTTAGTGGTGGTCCTGTACTACTGGGCCCTCTGGGGCACCTTTTCCTCTATGAAATACGCCCTCTGACTCATATGAACTTTGGGCAACTCAAATGATTTCGTCGCTTGCACGCTAGACTACCTTCTTAGCCTTTACGACGCGTAGCATAGTCTATCATTCTGGAGTATCTTCAGTAACTTCGAGTGATTTTCGATGATCGTGACTCGTCTGGCTCGAATCACTTCTGGACGAATGTGCTCTTCGACACGATCAACTAGTTATTCGTCATCGACGAGTTAAACACGTCGCAGATCTATTCGCTCGCTAAGATCTTGAGCGAGTGCTTTTGCGGGACTCTGAGTCATAGCAGTCTCGATTTGGGAGATGTGAATGTACCATGAAAATGTAGGATGCGATGACTAACTGCAGAAATCTTGCGATTCTTGAAGCATCTATGAAGTTCCTCAAAATAGGTGCATACTTTTCTCATCCGCATGTTGGCGAGTGGTTTGGTTTCTGAAACTAAACATCTGTCCCTTTTCCCCCTCGCCGGGAAAAATTGCCGGGTGAGTTGTTTAGGCTCGTCCATAGCTCGCGTAATCCAATCTTACATCCTCCTCCCTTCCCCTGTATTATAACAATTAGATATACTAAAGCCGTAAGAAGACAACGCAGACATGATGAAGTTATGGGGAGACAATAGTGGATAATATTGTCATGTCACATCAGCTGGAGTTTTCCCCAAATGGGGGGGGGGTCGGTCAGGTTTTTCATCACGCAGAAAGAAGAGAGATAGCCATTTGGCTACCCCCCGTCGTGTTACATAATCATTTGAAAATATTTTCCGCAATTTGGAACAAATTGTTATCAAGAATTTATTATGTAATCCGTCTGGAAAATTCCTCCTTCCCTATGTAGTGAAGTGTAATCAAATGCTAGACCCCGTTTCTCTTCGTTGATTATGTTATATCTCGGCAGCCTTCATTAATCACGTAAGGACGATTGTGGCCATTTTTGACATCCCCCCCCTACGCCCATGTAAAGACACATACGATTAATGGAACTCACTCTCCCTTCTTACGTAAGATTTTCTCATGAATTTTCCTAAAAAGCTTTAAAACAATTTTGTAGGGGAGCGGCGAGGGGGGTCACCTGGTTAATGGGAAAAACCTGTCACACAATGGAAATTTTTGAAGTGGTCCGTTGAGTTTCCACTCTAGACAGGTTTCACTGTACGTCTGTTTACTCATCTTTAGCGACTTCATGCAAAAATGTGTCGCCTGAGTGTGGCTATGTTAAAACTTACGTAATAAAATATCACGTAAAATGGCTTCCCCCCCCCCTCCAGGGACCCTACATAATTAACCAATGACCCCTTACCTAAAATCCGACAGTTAATAAAGCTAGTCAGTAACTCCTTGACCCACTCAGTGAGACCAACTGCTGTCCAGCTAGTCAAACAGGCAAATAAACTAATAGATAATAGAAAAAAAGGGCAAACGTGCTAGCTGAATAGCAGTCAGGTAGACGATTCAAGATCTACCCTTCCACCCTTTTTTTGCAATGAAACACCAGATCGAGTGCAAACATCAGGACTTGGAAGCTTACATCTTTCCAGCTCTCTAAATCCTGTCGTATATGTTTCTGCTTTCTGGTTGTCTGTTTTTCAATTCGGTGTATCCTATTCTTTTCTCTGTCAGCCTGTCTGTGTCTGCCTGTTCCTATTGTTCTCTTGACTGCTATTTATGAATCAAAGGTTGTTACGCTGGCCTCCTTTCTTCCGTCTGAAGATACTCCGGGATTGGTGACTGACAGACAAATAAATAGATGGACAGCTAAAGGCTACGGTTACAGTGTATGCGAATTCGGACGAAAAAAGTTCTGACGGAATTCATCAGAAATCTTCATCAGAACAAGGTGGTTACACTGCGCGCTTGATTTTCAGTATGTTCGTTGCTGCTGCCCAGCAAAGATGGACGAACTTGATGAATTTTATTTAATTGAAAGCCCGTTGTTGAAGTTATTTTTGTTAAATGGTAGAAGAACGGAGCATGTCAGCCAGTTATTTTCTAGTAGAAACAACAAAGGAGAGTTTCAAATGTTATTTCCAGAATTGTGTGACCAACCAGAAAAATTTGCCGACAAATATCTCTATTGTGGTAATTTTTGTCTTTCATGTCCCACAAACACTTATTCTCATACACAATACTTATTAACTTGGCGTTGTCCATAATCAAATCACTGAATACTCAAATTTCAAATCACAAAAACACTCAAAACAGGCGCAGGTCGCACGAAAAAATCAAATCTGTTTGAATGTCCGACTGGTTCTGACGACTTCGTGCATGTTCTGACTTGTTCGTCGCTACCAGTGTAAACACTCTTATTGGAAAGCATGTTTTGGTTTGGACGAATTCATCAGAACTCGTCAGAACACTTTTTCGTCCGAATTCGCATGCATTGTAACCATAGCCTAAGACAGGCAGTTAGTCAAAAGAGTTAAGTAAGCGAGTTACAGTCAGACATACGAGCAGATGAACTGTGGGTGACTTAAGCTGCCTTGTAACTGGGTGTGACATCCTTCAATGATTTGTTGTAAGGTCATACCTGAGTCTTAATAAGGTCTTGAGGATTGTTCTCGAGTTTTAACACTCTTAGCATGTGATTATTTACATGAAAAAGATTATGATCCAAGATGACTAAAAGATCCTTCGATTCATGATCGTACTGATCGTGGTATTTTCTTAATCTTTAAAATTATCAAAGCTTATAATGTAAGATCACAAAGATCAAATGAAATTGTAACATAATATTAAACAGGTTACAAAGATCACAAGATCAATGTTCTTCATGATCGAAGACTTTTTTAAAGAAATTTCTTAAAGATTTATAGATCATGATTGTCGATTACTAGATTTGTGATCTTGCCCATCCTTGGTCGGTCTTGACTTCGTTTTACGACGAGCTTTAATAAATCATGAATTGTCTTGACCCATTTCAGAATCATATGATTTTTGGAACTGGGTTCCTCAAACGTCTCTACTTTTCTGTCTGCCTGTGTCTACTATGTCTGTCTTAAATCTCTCTATCTTCACTGGCTACTTATTTTCTACCTCTGGATATCATGTTCCTTCATCTGTTTTGTGACAGTTAAACACGCAGAGCATGACCAAAACCGACAGGCCAGAAAACTACAATTTCATCCCTGCTTACACCATCACCCCACCCCCAAAACATATCTAACTCATTTTCAAATTATCTTTGCACCTACATCTGCAATATTTTCTACATGATCTACAGATTACAATCTTAATGATAGATCATTGCAGCCTTGCATGCAGACAAGCAGCTGGGCCAACAAGGAAACAAAAGTAGTTGGATAATCAGGCTGGCGGAAAACTGTCCGCCCTCTGCGTATATCCTGCCATTTGCTATTTTCCTTTATCTCTGTTCCCTGTGTCCTTTGTCTTCCTGCCTGGCATCGGGTCCGTCTTTTGGTCGCCTTTCCCTTTTGAATCTTGGAAAACCTACTTCCATTGCCGGTCTATCTCAGTCATGGCAAGAAAAGCTTCCGGAACCCTGTCAAAGATGTGCTTCCTGCTGTCGAGAACGATCCAGAATCTCGGATGAGATTTTTGGGAAAGCAAATAAACAAACGGAAAGTTTGAAAGTCGCAGAGACAGAGTCTAGTAAACTTGCGAGTACAAACGATGCGATGGCAGGTAGTGTGATCGTGTAATGACCAGGATACGGACTGAGGAGCCCTCCTCCCCCTAGTTTTACTTGAATAATTTTACTTCATTATTTTTAATACGATTTATATTTTCGGGAAAGAATCGTGAACGCGTACTTATATTGCGCGCTTCATTCGAAAATCAACGCTTCTGGCGTCACTTCCCAAAAGTAATTGAGAATGGATTCTGGGATGCATTTTGCGCGTAAAATGCATTCTTCGTTCCCCATTACACAACTAATTGCTAAATCGCGAATATGTCGAATTTTTCTTAGTATTTATGGTCTGATTCTATACTCTATAATTTATGTTTCGCAGAAGAAAGAAAATTAGCAATGGACGAGAAACCTCTGTTGGTGCAGTTGAACTGGCATAAAGATGACAGAGAAGGCCGATTTCTGCTTCGCCGATTGGATGATAAAACTAATGTAAGTCGGAATGTTGTTTTCGTTTGCTCGATTCTACGTGTCTGATAAGATGTACGTGTTCTCAAATTCACTCTGATGTCAGGCATATGTATGCAAATGTATAAATGGTGAAAAATTCGCGTACGTTTGTATCGTCGATTGTAAAGACATTAATAGCAGAGTGTATCGGAGCCTCGAGTATAATCAATTTCTGTTGGTGATTTATGAAATCGCGTTTGTTGGAGAATGGCGTGGGTTCACTGGGTAGCATATTTTCCTGCCTTGGATATTTGTAAACAAGTATTTTCCCGGCCGTCAGTATTCTGGTAGGATATCAGAACAACGCTGCTCGTGTAATTTCAGCTTCCTATCATCGACTGTTGAACCCGAAAAGTCGAAGGAAAATAATTTGCAGGGTAGTCAGAAACTATATCTTTATATTTATGTTCAGAAAATGATTCTAGACTCGTGATAGAGAGTCGGACAAAACAGACAGACTGACTAACAGACCGAAGGGAGGTGGGTCAACGGAACGAAGGTAGTCAGGCCCATTCCTTGTCAAAGACAAAGTCCCGTGGTAAATTGAATAAATTCTAAGTTGTAATGGGATCCTGATGATTCTTCACGAACTTTGAAAAGTCGTTACAAAATTTAACGTGGTGTTGGAAGAATAGATAGCAGTTTTAAGGATTCGCGTAGCCGAGTCCTAATCGGATCCTTCTTAGTCTTATTAATTAAAAATTGTCTTAATGAGTGTAAGCGAGTTTTGAAGAGTTTAAATCAGTCTAGTGGATTTTGGAAGAGTCGTGTAGCATGCCTTAATGAGAGTGAACGATCTTTAAAAATCTTGAACAGTGTCTTCACGATTCATAAAGTTGTTCAAAGGAGTTTTACTAAATATTATTCAAGTCTAAAGAAATCTTAGTAAGTTTTGAAAAGTTTTGCTGTAATTTAATAGAATTTCGACGAGTTGTAGCAAGCGTAAATATTGCCATAAAGAGTCTTATTAGACTCTTAATTAATCTGACATATTATAATTAGTCTCAGTGAGTGTGGCCTCTGCAAGTCTTAATTCTGAAGAAGCCTTAGTCGGGACGATTCTTGAAATTGAGTCATGATGAATCTTAATATGGTCCAGAGTAGAGTCTTAGCAAAGTCGCTATGGACCTTTAGAGTGCCTAGGATTCATAATGAGTCTTAACGACTCTTGAGGAATTATAGATCGAATCTTAGTATGTGCCCGGCTACCAGTTTCAAGAAGTTTTGCGTCTTGAAGAGTAATATTGTCTTTTATGTCTGCATATCTTAGCTGTCATTCAGTTTGTATTCTCCTGATTCACTTCTTAATCCGTCTTAGTCTCTGCCTTCAGTGTCTATTTATTCAGTCCGCGTGCCTTTTTGGTCTTATTCTCGACCTCCTTATGGTATTCTGGTGACTTTCTTATTCCCGCATCAGCATCTAGTGCATCCGTATTACAGTGGAAAGAACGAACTTTCCCTCCACTAATCTCCATGGTGATATCTGTTTTTAAGTACTTTATGTTATAGAAATTGACATTTGATTTTTCAACTAATTTAATTTGTCTTTTGGTTAAAGTTCGTTGGTGCATATTATACCAGGGCCGGCGAAAGTCCAGAAGCACGTGCCCCAGCCTGGATTTTCCACGCGCTAGATGGAAAGATCCACTTATTTTTAATTCAATTTTTTAATACTTACTGGTACTTATTGGATGTTTCTTATGTTTCAATTTTTTTTTGGGGGGGGAGGGGGGAGATCCTGAGTTTCTTATTTAGAAGTTTTGTATTTGTACTAGATGAGATAGTGGAAGATCGCCAGCCCTATATTGTACAGTTAGAAGGGAGGAGATTCGATGATGGTGGAACAATTTGAGGTTTGCTGACGATGTGATACTGATAGGTGAAAGTGTGCAAGAGCTGAGAGAAATGATAGAAGAGCTGGGAAGAAGCCGGACTAGAAATGAACAGCGAAAAAACAAAAATACTAAAGATAGAGGAAAATCAAGAAGAAGTAAGGATAAATGGAAAGCTAATAAAATGTGAGGAAGAAATAATATATCTAGGGCAAATAATAACATGGGGAAATAAAATCGAAAAAGAAAGGAACAGAAGGATAGCTACAGCATGGGGAAAATACTGGTCGCTGGGTAAAATCTTTAAAGGCGATTATAGTAAAAATTTAAAAAGCAGAATCTTCAATAGTTGCATAGTGCCCACATTAACATATGGAGCGCAAACATGGGCAATGACAAAAAAAGACTACAGGAAGATAGACGTAACACAAAATGCCATATGGAAAGATCAATGTTAGGAATAAAATTAAAAGATAAGGTCAAAAGAAAAACAATAAAAATGAAATTCAGAAATAATCTAAACATAACACATGTTGCGCGGTGTAGAAAGTGGGACTGGGCTGGGCATATTTTAAGGTTAGCAGATAACTGCTGGACATATAAAATAAGCAATTGGTATATAATAGAGGGAAGGAAGCAGGGTAGACAAAAAACAAGATGGGGGGGGAGACGATATAGAAAAATTCCTTAGCAATAAGCTATACCACCGAATAGCATATGACAGGACTGAATGGACAAGGCTGAGAGAGGCTTATGCTCAGTATTATGGGCCAAATGTTTAAGATTAGTACATATGTATTGCAATAATGTAAATAGGTGTTATTGAAATAAAGCTATTATGATGATTTGTACTAGATGAGATAGTGGAAGATCGCCAGCCCTATATTGCTGTACAGTTAGAAGGGAGGAGATTCGATGATGGTGGGGCGTATGGCGATGCACGCATGCCAAATTGGCCTCTGGGCACCGCACCCCCTATCCCGGAAATGTTCCGAATGGGCCTGCGTCAGGATAGGGGGGATCGCTTTGAGGTAGCTCCTGCTATCCCCCCCATTTCTCCTTTCGCCTCTTCACGGCAGCGGCGAATCGACGGTGTCTTATTCTTCTTCTTCGTTGTCGAGTGGCGCCGGATCGTCTTCTTCGACAGTTGTTGGCAGCAGCGACATCGTCGTTGTCGTCGATGTCGGTGGGATGGCGAGTGCCAGCATTGGGTGCTGTGTCCGCTGCCTTTGTCTCTGCCACTCCAGTTCCATCTTGCGGCTCAATGTCTTCTTGACAAAGGCAGCTGCCTGATCCAATCCCGCTCTACCCTTCAGCATTGTCGGGACCAGGTTCTACAGAGAGGCATGGAATTTTGGAGTAAAAATCGCGAAGGACGTTGGAAAGTTCCTTCAGCAAATCAGTTTGTCGTCTCTCATCTTATCGTCTGTAATTCAAGATTCAGGTTTCTCCCTTGACAGTTTTCAATAGGGAGTGGGGCATGAAGGTATTCTTAAAATACTCAGTACACACTCTGGAGAAACAAAAAGCAGGTCCTTATTTGGTACCATGCTTTTCATTTTGAACTTTTTGCCTATTTGGATCTATTTCTTGGTTATTTCTGTGCTGGAGGCTCCGAAGGGCTCCAAAATTGTGGCAATCTTAAGAAGTGTAAAAATACTCGGTCAAAGTGATCTAGTGAAATGATACGACTCGAATTTTGGCCACTCTCTTAATTTCTCGCGTGAATCGGAATCGGTGCAGTGATAAAGAATTCCGCTCGTAAAGCTGCCTAGAATATTTCCCTTTGTCTTCGATATTTTCTTTTACGATGTTACGTAATCGGCGTTACCCTAATACCGATTACGCCGGTTCGAGTAATCTACTCGGAATCGTCTTCGTCGCTGGAATGTTGTATTTGTCTTTGTAATTTATCATTATCACTGCATGGTATCCTGTAGGAATTCAACTCTTATTTCACTGCAGCTTATTTGTTCGTTCGTAATGATCTCTATAACTTCATCGGTCCTCTGCAGCCTGTTCTTCAGACCCCTCTATATAGCTTCTTCTCTCTTGGAAAATACCACGGGTGGAATGTCTACTGAAAATCTGTAGAGTTGTGGAACTGATCTGCGGCGCTGAGATCCAGCCCACTAGAGCTAGTCAGCTAGACTGAGAAGAATCGCTTGAAAGACGGGTCGATAGAGTCAGCTGTCTCTACTTGTTTGACAACCAGGTAGATAAGCCTGACTAGACTGGCTGCAGACGAATGTAGGTAGATTGACTAACGGATTGATTGATTGTCAGATAGGAAATCAGGGCTCTAAGCTCCGAGCAGGAGTTCGATATGGAAGGAGCGAGAGTTGTCGAAAGAGTGGATCCGCAAAATGGTCAAAAGGGCGAAACACCCTTACACTTACTTTAAACTTTGAAGGGTAGAATAAATTAAAGTTTCTCGTATTTCAATTCGAGAGCTAATACAGGTGATTCAATGTGTTAGATGGATTTGCGACGAAAGAAGAACATACCACGTTATGATTTCTGTATTCTTACCTTCGTCCCCCAGAATATGTTCAACTTTTTCATGACGCCTGACCCCAAGTGGTCCGCTTTTGCGAATAGTGTACTAATAACGATGCTTATGCTTTGCAGATGCCGTCGAGTACATTTCAACAAGATGGCTCGAGCTTTCGCCGTAAACTGTCGAAACGCGAGAAGAAACAGTTGAAGAAGCAAGAGAAGCTGAATCGACTCAAAAGCGCTGGTGCCAACGACGAAAACGACGCCAGAGTTGCCGAAAAATTATATTCAGGTTATTATCGCCAGGCGGAGTACGTCTGATGGCCATTCACGGTGTCGCAGTTCCGCACCGCCCCGCCGAGTGGCATCTTCGAAATTTTTTACTTCTTGTTCCGAAAGCAGTCCGTTGAATTACGGTGGGAAAATAATAATTAGCCTACTTCGAGACGACTGTTGTGGCTTCATATTTTTATTCATTTTCGAGATTAGCGATGCTGTGTGATTTACATGTGACTGAGGCGCTCTTTCAACTGGTTTCCTGATAACTGAATGTGGTGACTTTTGGTATTCAACGTTTCTCGATTCTGTTTGTACAATGAATGATTCGGGTTCTGCGGACCGCATCGTCTGAGCGTGTAACCAATTTGAAGGAGGTTGATAAAGTCGAAACGAGTGCGAAGAGGCGCAGAGAATTGTTGGGAGCAATTAACTTGTAGATAACCGGATTTTACGTAGATAATGTGGTATGAGTCACCGACTGGATCGAGCCGAAGTTTATGTGCGAAAAAACAGCAGCGTGTGTCTTCTTGCGATCGATTTGCATTTCGAATTATTTCCAGTAATCAGGGATCCCGTATTGTAACTATGGAATTCGACGCGGTGGCTAGTTATTGTTTCAAGAACGGGAGGGGTTAGGGTTAATGATGACAGCAAACTTGTGGAACGTCTTGTATCAGTTCGAAAGGCGAATGAGTGTAGCATGTGAAGATGTGCCATTCGGAGTCGTCTGTGTGGTGAACCGGCATCAGGTGTTCATATTTTTGTAGAGAATTTAGAGCTAGCTGTTTTGTGGCTGAATTTGCAGGGTAGTCAGAAACTATATCTTTATATTTATGTTCAGAAAATGATTCTAGACTCGTGATAGAGAGTCGGACAAAACAGACAGACTGACTAACAGACCGAAGGGAAGTGGGTCAACGGAACGAAGGTAGTCAGGCCCATTCCTTGTCAAAGACAAAGTCCCGTGGTAAATTGAATAAATTCTAAGTTGTAATGGGATCCTGATGATTCTTCACGAACTTTGAAAAGTCGTTACAAAATTTAACGTGGTGTTGGAAGAATAGATAGCAGTTTTAAGGATTCGCGTAGCCGAGTCCTAATCGGATCCTTCTTAGTCTTATTAATTAAAAATTGTCTTAATGAGTGTAAGCGAGTTTTGAAGAGTTTAAATCAGTCTAGTGGATTTTGGAAGAGTCGTGTAGCATGCCTTAATGAGAGTGAACGATCTTTAAAAATCTTGAACAGTGTCTTCACGATTCATAAAGTTGTTCAAAGGAGTTTTACTAAATATTATTCAAGTCTAAAGAAATCTTAGTAAGTTTTGAAAAGTTTTGCTGTAATTTAATAGAATTTCGACGAGTTGTAGCAAGCGTAAATATTGCCATAAAGAGTCTTATTAGACTCTTAATTAATCTGACATATTATAATTAGTCTCAGTGAGTGTGGCCTCTGCAAGTCTTAATTCTGAAGAAGCCTTAGTCGGGACGATTCTTGAAATTGAGTCATGATGAATCTTAATATGGTCCAGAGTAGAGTCTTAGCAAAGTCGCTATGGACCTTTAGAGTGCCTAGGATTCATAATGAGTCTTAACTACTCTTGAGGAATTATAGATCGAATCTTAGTATGTGCCCTGCTACCAGTTTCAAGAAGTTTTGCGTCTTGAAGAGTAATATTGTCTTTTATGTCTGCATATCTTAGCTGTCATTCAGTTTGTATTCTCCTGATTCACTTCTTAATCCGTCTTAGTCTCTGCCTTCAGTGTCTATTTATTCAGTTCGCGTGCCTTTTTGGTCTTATTCTCGACCTCCTTATGGTATTCTGGTGACTTTCTTATTCCCGCATCAGCATCTAGTGCATCCGTATTACAGTGGAAAGAACGAACTTTCCCTCCACTAATCTCCATGGTGATATCTGTTTTTAAGTACTTTATGTTATAGAAATTGACATTTGATTTTTCAACTAATTTAATTTGTCTTTTGGTTAAAGTTCGTTGGTGCATATTATACCAGGGCCGGCGAAAGTCCAGAAGCACGTGCCCCAGCCTGGATTTTCCACGCGCTAGATGGAAAGATCCACTTATTTTTAATTCAATTTTTTAATACTTACTAGTACTTATTGGATGTTTCTTATGTTTCAATTTTTTTTGAGGGGGGGGGGGGGAGATCCTGAGTTTCTTATTTAGAAGTTTTGTATTTGTACTAGATGAGATAGTGGAAGATCGCCAGCCCTATATTGTACAGTTAGAAGGGAGGAGATTCGATGATGGTGGAACAATTTGAGGTTTGCTGACGATGTGATACTGATAGGTGAAAGTGTGCAAGAGCTGAGAGAAATGATAGAAGAGCTGGGAAGAAGCCGGACTAGAAATGAACAGCGAAAAAACAAAAATACTAAAGATAGAGGAAAATCAAGAAGAAGTAAGGATAAATGGAAAGCTAATAAAATGTGAGGAAGAAATAATATATCTAGGGCAAATAATAACATGGGGAAATAAAATCGAAAAAGAAAGGAACAGAAGGATAGCTACAGCATGGGGAAAATACTGGTCGCTGGGTAAAATCTTTAAAGGCGATTATAGTAAAAATTTAAAAAGCAGAATCTTCAATAGTTGCATAGTGCCCACATTAACATATGGAGCGCAAACATGGGCAATGACAAAAAAAGACTACAGGAAGATAGACGTAACACAAAATGCCATATGGAAAGATCAATGTTAGGAATAAAATTAAAAGATAAGGTCAAAAGAAAAACAATAAAAATGAAATTCAGAAATAACCTAAACATAACACATGTTGCGCGGCGTAGAAAGTGGGACTGGGCTGGGCATATTTTAAGGTTAGCAGATAACTGCTGGACATATAAAATAAGCAATTGGTATATAATAGAGGGAAGGAAGCAGGGTAGACAAAAAACAAGATGGGGGGGAGACGATATAGAAAAATTCCTTAGCAATAAGCTATACCACCGAATAGCATATGACAGGACTGAATGGACAAGGCTGAGAGAGACTTATGCTCAGTATTATGGGCCAAATGTTTAAGATTAGTACATATGTATTGCAATAATGTAAATAGGTGTTATTGAAATAAAGCTATTATGATGATTTGTACTAGATGAGATAGTGGAAGATCGCCAGCCCTATATTGCTGTACAGTTAGAAGGGAGGAGATTCGATGATGGTGGGGCGTATGGCGATGCACGCATGCCAAATTGGCCTCTGGGCACCGCACCCCCTATCCCGGAAATGTTCCGAATGGGCCTGCGTCAGGATAGGGGGGATCGCTTTGAGGTAGCTCCTGCTATCCCCCCCATTTCTCCTTTCGCCTCTTCACGGCAGCGGCGAATCGACGGTGTCTTATTCTTCTTCTTCGTTGTCGAGTGGCGCCGGATCGTCTTCTTCGACAGTTGTTGGCAGCAGCGACATCGTCGTTGTCGTCGATGTCGGTGGGATGGCGAGTGCCAGCATTGGGTGCTGTGTCCGCTGCCTTTGTCTCTGCCACTCCAGTTCCATCTTGCGGCTCAATGTCTTCTTGACAAAGGCAGCTGCCTGATCCAATCCCGCTCTACCCTTCAGCATTGTCGGGACCAGGTTCTACAGAGAGGCATGGAATTTTGGAGTAAAAATCGCGAAGGACGTTGGAAAGTTCCTGCAGCAAATCAGTTTGTCGTCTCTCATCTTATCGTCTGTAATTCAAGATTCAGGTTTCTCCCTTGACAGTTTTCAATAGGGAGTGGGGCATGAAGGTATTCTTAAAATACTCAGTACACACTCTGGAGAAACAAAAAGCAGGTCCTTATTTGGTACCATGCTTTTCATTTTGAACTTTTTGCCTATTTGGATCTATTTCTTGGTTATTTCTGTGCTGGGGGCTCCGAAGGGCTCCAAAATTGTGGCAATCTTAAGAAGTGTAAAAATACTCGGTCAAAGTGATCTAGTGAAATGATACGACTCGAATTTTAGCCACTCTTAATTTCTCGCGTGAATCGAAATCGGTGCAGTGATAAAGAATTCCGCTCGTAAAGCTGCCTAGAATATTTCCCTTTGTCTTCGATATTTTCTTTTACGATGTTACGTAATCGGCGTTACCCTAATACCGATTACGCCGGTTCGAGTAATCTACTCGGAATCGTCTTCGTCGCTGGAATGTTGTATTTGTCTTTGTAATTTATCATTATCACTGCATGGTATCCTGTAGGAATTCAACTCTTATTTCACTGAAGCTTATTTGTTCGTTCGTAATGATCTCTATAACTTCATCGGTCCTCTGCAGCCTGTTCTTCAGACCCCTCTGTATAGCTTCTTCTCTCTTGGAAAATACCACGGGTGGAATGTCTACTGAAAATCTGTAGAGTTGTGGAACTGATCTGCGGCGCTGAGATCCAGCCCACTAGAGCTAGTCAGCTAGACTGAGAAGAATCGCTTGAAAGACGGGTCGATAGAGTCAGCTGTCTCTACTTGTTTGACAACCAGGTAGATAAGCCTGACTAGACTGGCTGCAGACGAATGTAGGTAGATTGACTAACGGATTGATTGATTGTCAGATAGGAAATCAGGGCTCTAAGCTCCGAGCAGGAGTTCGATATGGAAGGAGCGAGAGTTGTCGAAAGAGTGGATCCGCAAAATGGTCAAAAGGGCGAAACACCCTTACACTTACTTTAAACTTTGAAGGGGTAGAATAAATTAAAGTTTCTCGTATTTCAATTCGAGAGCTAATACAGGTGATTCAATGTGTTAGATGGATTTGCCGACGAAAGAAGAACATACCACGTTATGATTTCTGTATTCTTACCTTCGTCCCCCAGAATATGTTCAACTTTTTCATGACGCCTGACCCCAAGTGGTCCGCTTTTGCGAATAGTGTACTAATAACGATGCTTATGCTTTGCAGATGCCGTCGAGTACATTTCAACAAGATGGCTCGAGCTTTCGCCGTAAACTGTCGAAACGCGAGAAGAAACAGTTGAAGAAGCAAGAGAAGCTGAATCGACTCAAAAGCGCTGGTGCCAACGACGAAAACGACGCCAGAGTTGCCGAAAAATTATATTCAGGTTATTATCGCCAGGCGGAGTACGTCTGATGGCCATTCACGGTGTCGCAGTTCCGCACCGCCCCGCCGAGTGTGCATCTTCGAAATTTTTTACTTCTTGTTCCGAAAGCAGTCCGTTGAATTACGGTGGGAAAATAATAATTAGCCTACTTCGAGACGACTGTCGTGGCTTCATATTTTTATTCATTTTCGAGATTAGCGATGCTGTGTGATTTACATGTGACTGAGGCGCTCTTTCAACTGGTTTCCTGATAACTGAATGTGGTGACTTTTGGTATTCAACGTTTCTCGATTCTGTTTGTACAATGAATGATTCGGGTTCTGCGGACCGCATCGTCTGAGCGTGTAACCAATTTGAAGGAGGTTGATAAAGTCGAAACGAGTGCGAAGAGGCGCAGAGAATTGTTGGGAGCAATTAACTTGTAGATAACCGGATTTTACGTAGATAATGTGGTATGAGTCACCGACTGGATCGAGCCGAAGTTTATGTGCGAAAAAACAGCAGCGTGTGTCTTCTTGCGATCGATTTGCATTTCGAATTATTTCCAGTAATCAGGGATCCCGTATTGTAACTATGGAATTCGACGCGGTGGCTAGTTATTGTTTCAAGAACGGGAGGGGTTAGGGTTAATGATGACAGCAAACTTGTGGAACGTCTTGTATCAGTTCGAAAGGCGAATGAGTGTAGCATGTGAAGATGTGCCATTCGGAGTCGTCTGTGTGGTGAACCGGCATCAGGTGTTCATATTTTTGTAGAGAATTTAGAGCTAGCTGTTTTGTGGCTGACCTGGAAGAGAATTATCTGCCTGAAAAACCGAAATTGCTGTGTAAAGTCGGACGAAGACGAGTTGTCATGTCTAACATCAACACGATGTTTGATGATTACCTAGATTAGTGTATATTTCAGTAGTATTTACTGGTGAAGGGGGGAAGGGGTTCCTTAGGACTGTAGATTTGTTGCGAAAAACCGTGTAAGATAATATGTTCGATGAGAAAGAAAACCTCTCATCTTATTTTTCAGTGGGCAATTAGATCGCCCTGTGAAGAAGGATCCACGAATACAAGATCTGTTTTTTCAAGAATCTGATGAATTTCTCAATTTTCCAAGATGGAAGCTTGTATTTCCCATAATTCAAATATGTGGGGGAAAACAATAGGTCTCTCCGCTTCTTACGCCGCACAGTGTGTCAAAGGATACCTCAACTACCGTCACTATAGCCGACGCTCATTAGGTTCAGTGATTCGTTTGAAAAAATGAAATTCAGTTAGTTTTGAAAATTCGAAAACATATCCAAATTCGGTTACGAACACATTTAGTTGCTATTTTTAGGAGTCGAATAACGTTTCGCGGATGACCTCTTTAGGAATCCCTTAAAGTGTTACATAGTGCTTCTCGAGTAACTCCTTCTGTTCTGTATTGAACGTGAAATCAGAGGCCAGCTGAGTTCTCCGAGTACCGAACAAAGAAATATTTCTTCTGGGATAAAAATAGTCAGTATTTACAGGGTGGGTGGAAGAGTGGTTGTGCTCCGAGTTTGGCTCTAAGTCTGACTGGACAAGTCAAGAGTGTAAAAGAGAAATGAACTTCGAATTTTCCTCTCAATTCCGATTAACTTAGAGGGTACTTGGCTCTAATTTGCCTCATTTTAATTAACGTAAACTAAATGAATGAATAAAATGGGAAAGAAAAAATTGTTTTAATTCTCGAATTTTTCCACGAACCCTAATAAATCTTGTCTGACGCTGAGATTAATGGGAACAGAAATTATTTTTGCGGGTTTATTCCCAAATTCACAGGGAAATACCTAAGCAGTTCATTCGAGTGTATTTTTCTTCTATTTCGACTCTTCAGGCCGAAATACAGTCTCTGTGTCAGTTTTCTGTAGTGTTCATGTCTAGCTAAAGAGAAAGTTTTCAATCCGAATTTTTCCGCTATTTCTTAATTATTTTATTTAGTTATTCAGCAGTTTTGATTTTAAAGTAAATGAAAGAATGTATTAAGGCAAATTTCAACCAACAGTAAGAAGTATGAAAGTAAGTTTTCTTGGAGCTCTTTGATCAGGTACTTGGTTTTCTTTCAACCCTGGTTCTTCTCTTATAGAAGAGGAAAGTCCACTTTATCATCGGCTAATTTAGAAAAAAAAAGTTTTCGGTCCTACACTCCCTCTCGTCCAAAAAAATGACAGAATGTATTATTTGTTGACGTGTTTAACATTTACATTACTTTTAAAGCTAGATTTCTTGTAATTTGGAAAATTTTCAATGAAAAAATGCAAACAATTTTCTTGCTTTTTAGTGGAATTTGTAGGGCCACATACAAAGGGTCATGCATACGGCGTTGTCAGGAAGTAGTAAATTTGAATGCCGATTCATCCACGTATTAGCTCTCTAGATATAAGTCTTCAGGAGAGGTGCATAATAACGTGAAATCCTGAAGTGAGGAAATCACTTTCAGTGATACCTGATTTGAAATTTGGATTTTTGAGGTCCAAATTGGAGCCGGATCCAACTTCGACTGGAATATTCTTTATTATAGTTCCCCCCAAAAACCGTATTTCAATAGTTCTTTTTTCGATTTTCTGAGTAGAAATTAGAAATCATCTGGCTCCTTTTAGATCGTCTTCAAACCTATAGCTCTGTTTGTATTCCGTTTGATGAAAGCTTCCCTAGTTAAATGTAGTAATAAATTCAAATTAAAAAAAAAACAAAAAAAAACATTGTGAAATATGGCTTTTGAAACTCACACCGGGATTAGATTGAAAATCCAATGTAATACTCGAAATGGCTACCGAAAAAACTCCAATCCACAATCCAATATTTGTTCGTCTACTGTCATGTCACTTTGCTCATTTCAAGTCGACTTTTGACCCACTGTGTCGGGAGAGAAGAAGGTTTTGATATTTTCACAGATTAGAATTGGTGCGTCCAACACCGGCTCTCTGAAAAAGTGCAAGTTTCTCTTCTTTCCGCATCTCTTGCACCTCTTCTCGTATACTGTGAAAAATAATAAATTATCGCGCCATACTCCGAAGAATGTACCGAGGCGACCTCTTTGGGCAGAATTGAAGTTGAGTCTCAGGGTTTTTTTATGTAATGAAAAAGAAAAAGAGAAGAGAACTTTTTCTAAATTTTCAATCTATTGGAAAAAAATTTATGGATGAAAAGTCCAAATTGTTTGAGACTCAATTTGGTCGGTTTTTTCCCCATTCATTTACCGTGTGTTATTCTTGAATGAAGGAAGGTGTCCTTTCTCTCTCCGTTTTGATTTTTGAGTTCTACTGTGGAAGATTTTGTTCCACTTCTTACTGCAAAGACGACGTAAGTCGAACTTACCAATTCAGTTTATCGTGTAATTGACATCAGTCGAGTCTCTTCTGAAAATTCAACACATTTCCATGAAATGAGAAAATATTCATGCGATACTGTACAATATTTCATCCTTGTCAAGTTGTATTATGAGAGTAGAATGGATTGCATGAACGTTAAGTACTTGAATCGTCTCTCGAACCTTACTGTGCTTTAGTCATAATTCATAGCACGTCTGTGCGGATACGTTATCGGTGTATTATTTATTTTATTTTAATTATGACGAATTGTTTGATAGCGTGATTTCCTTTTTCACATTATTCATCCTCTTTTTTTGTTTACCTTATGATTTAATGATACCGATGGATGATTTTCCTCGAGTTTGCCAAAGTTCTGGAAAAACAGTATTACGTTTCAAACTGTATCCGAGACTGATTTTCAAATCTCACATATTGACGACTGTCCCACCAGCGTCACGTTCATCTATGATCTGGTCTTCTGCTGTGTCGTTAAGGGCGTGTGTCTTAACTCCTCGAGGGGAAGGGGGCTTTGAGTTCTATCAGTTTCAAGAATCATGGTTGACAACCCAATAAGGAAACCTGCCAATTTGTTTACCAAGTTATTATTTTGTAAAGTAACCTATTATGTAGGGTATGTCCTGTTACACAGCATCGAATTCAATAATAATAAACTAATGTCGCCCTTTTACCAAGCTAATCACACCGATTTCTTAGATACCGCAGTATCCTCCTTAACACGTATACTCGTAGATAAGTAGTTCACGCCTTGCGCTTGAGGCTGTTATTACATAATATTGTTCGATTTCATGTTCTCGTTTTCCGATTTCAGAGTTACCAGAAACGAGCTTCACGCGATCCATTTCGAATCCGGAAGCAGTGATGCGGCGACGTAGGCAGCAGAAGCTTGAGCGAAAGCTGCAGCAATTTCGTAGCAAAGACGGCGGTCCAGATACCGGCGGAACGCTGAAGATTTACGGCGAGTCGTTGTGTCGCGATGTACCTTATAAAACGCTGTTGCTCTCTATTCGGGACACCGCTCAGCAAGTGGTCCGGGAGATGCTCGTGAAATACGGTCTGGAGAAGGAGGATCCGCATAATTATTGTTTAGTCCAAGTGAGTAGAGCCTATCGGTGTTGGATTTGATGGTGGTACTCGCAGTCGTCCATCTTGGAAATGATTCATTGGAAGGTCACCCTCATGTAACTCGATGAAGTCTGTGAACATAGAATATGGTGTTACTGCTAGTTTTTTTGCTTGCCAAATTATTGATAATGATTCGTGACAGGAATCGTGTATTTTGTTGGATGTTAGGGGGCTGAGTGTTCGTGATGTTCAGCCTAGGTACAAGTAGTGTCCTGTGATTATTAGTAGAGCTAGTGTTCTGGAGGTTATGCTTTGCTATACTTTAAGATTTCCAATTTCACAGTTATTTCAAATGGTTGAGCTAGTGTAGAACAAAATTCGAATAAATTTTGCTGATCTTGAACTTAGGAAATATCTCACGCACTAGATTTCATGTACTCTGTGTATGAAAATAACTAAAATCTAAGAGCCAAGATTTTATTACCTTTATGTATTTCATCATTGACTGAGAAAAAACACTCAGATGACGTGACAGAGTCTTGAGTATATTGCAACCTAACCCTCCCCCTCTTACGTTCAAAAATCTGTCTACCAGAGCCGCAAAGCTAAGATCTCGCTCGCTTATTATAAGTTCAGGTACAGATTTGATCGGTCTGAACAGATTTTTGACGATCCTTGGAATAGTCTTAACAGAGTCTTCTGCAGTCTTGACTATTTAGCCTTGGCAAAGCTTTGACGAGACCTGAAAAAGTATAACAAGTCTTTACAAGATCAGCGAGTCTGAATGACTTTTTTTTTTTTTGTAACGAGTGTTAGTGAATTGTAGC